>WNNG01000564.1:0-11798 GCA_018208015.1 Medicago ruthenica | reverse complement strand
GTGGATTGAAATTGTGTTTTCATGAATGTTTGAACTCTTGGAATGATATTGTGTGGATTTCAATATATGCTGAAAGTTTTTATGATTAAAGTTGTTAATGATTATGATTATGCTTATTTGATGCTAAGTGATGTTGATAGTATGTTTAATTGAAGTTATATGATGTTTATCTATGTTGGGTATTTCGAAAATGATGTTGTTGTTCTAGAAAAGCTTGAGTAAAACCCTAACAATGGTGGTTTTTGTTAAGGTCATTATGTTGTGTGAGTATGAGTTATATAATGTTTGAAATGGCTGCTAAGAACTAATAGAGTGTGTCTAAGGTTTTGAAAGTGGATTTGGACGTAGTAATATTAAAGGTGTGAGAAGTGATGAATATGTTGAAATGGATAAGTTATTGAAGTGTGTGGTTTTCCTTTGAAACCCTTATGTGTTTGAGAGTTTGATATGATTACTTGGTTTATTTGAGATTGCTGAACATGGTTGGGTATATACATGTTGTGTCTTATGATATGGCCATGAGAGCCTAGTGTGTTCGTATTTGTTTGTTGTGATAATTATCAGAGAGCTGATAATTAGTTGTGTTATTTGTGTTTGTTGTTGTTGTGATAATCAGAGAGCTGATAATTAGTTGTGTTAGTATGTATAGTGATAAGAGTATCATATATTTGCTAAGTAAATCATCATGCATTTCATGATTATATGATACCCGGAACGGGTTATTCGATGATATCCGTGAGCGGATATGAAATCCAAGAGAGCTTGGTTATCAAGAGAGCTTGGTAAGGATATAAGTTTATCCGAATGAAATCCAAGAGAGCTTGGTTATCAAGAGAGCTTGATAAGGATATAAGTTTATCCGAAATGATTGGGTACCACATGCGTTAGTGTGCATTTTAGGGATTATGTGTGCATAATGGGTGTTAAGTGATGATTGTTATTGAGGTTTTGTGCTTCGTGTGTGGTTGAGGTTTTGTGTCGAGTGTGGTTGATGAACTCTGTGTTCTGTCGAGTGTGGTTGATGAATTCTGTGTTGTGTCGAGTGTGGTTGATGAACTCTGTGTGTGTTGAGTGTGGTTGATGAACTCTGTGTTCTGTCGAGTGTGGTTGATGAATTCTGTGTGTGTCGAGTGTGGTTGATGAACTCTGTGTTCTGTCGAGTGTGGTTGATGAATTCTGTTCTTCGTGTGGGGTTGAGAATTCTGAGTTCGTGTGGGGTTGAGAATTCTGTTCTTCGTGTGGGGTTGAGAATTCTGTTCTTCGTGTGGGGTTGAGAATTCTGAGTTTGTGGGGTTGAGAATTCTGTTCTTCGTGTGGGGTTGAGGTTTTGTACTTCGTGTGGGGTTGAGGATTTTGTGCTTCGTGTGGGGTTGAGGAGTTTTGTATTTTGTCGATAACGTGTTGTGTTTTGATTATGTATAATAATGTGCAATTTTATACATGTTTATATTGTGTTGATTATGTTTTACTAACACTCTCTGTTTTGTGTTATGTGCTGGATCTTTGGGGATCCAGATTTTCAGGAAGACGAGCATATCGTCGAGGATTAGCTTTTGCTGTTTAGAAGCTCGCGTAGTGGTGAGGGCATAGCTTAGCTATCCTTACTCTTTTGTACTAGGTGTTGTATCCTAGTTAGAGTTTAGGGCTCTGATAGTTGTAACACCATTTTGGGTATCTGAACGTGTATGTATAACTTTGGTAACGATCTCTGATGTAGATTTGGATGTTAATCTTTCTAATGCTGTTAGTCTGATTTTTCTGCACAACTTTTCCGAATTTGAAACAAAAACTGGTACCGATCAGTACAGAATTGGCCTTGGGTGTAAACATGAAAGTTTTAGATAATTTTGTTAGCTTTCCAGTGGCTTTGGTTTGACGTGAAAATGATTTTTAGTTTTTGAGTTATGATGAAAATACTTCCAGGAGGTTTTAGTGGAATTGTGCTGTGACAGCATTCTCAGATTTATGTTTTTACGTCTTTTTCACTCGTCTTTGTTTTAGATTGGTCTTTAGTATGAACATGTGGTATGTTGTAATGTGTTTTGAAAACGGAAAGAAAATGAAGCAATCGTTTTCGTGTGTGTTGATATAGAAGGGGTATGACCTGTGTTGAGCATAGAAGGGGTATCCTGTTAGAAGGGGTATCGTCTCTGTTTTGTTTATTCTTTTTCCGCTGCATGGGAATCAAATATGTTTTGATCTGTTGATGTTTATGAAAATGCGTTTTCATTATGTTGTAACTTCCTATGTCCTTAACGTTTTGTTTTATTAAAGTTAATAATCGGCGGTTAAGGGTTAGGGTGTTACAATTTTGGCCAAAGTCTTGAACAAAGTTGCAAGGCAATGTCCCCTCTGCACTTGTGCATTAAATGCAAAGCAAGATAGCCTGGTTTTTAGCCCACAAATCAGCTGGATTCTAGAGATTTTGTCATCATTGCATAGATTTCATTTTTTGCCTATAAAAGGAATGCAATGCACAACCATTCTACACAGTTGAAAAACCATTATATACACAGCATTTTGAGAGCAAGAACAGAGTTCCACATAGCAAAAACCAATTGGAACATTAGAGCTATTTGTTATCCATAAACCTCCAACATCCCAACCTTTGCAAAATCACAATCCTTCAAGTCCTTCTCCCTTCTCTTGCCACACAAGCATTGCTAGGAGTTCTGTAAGTGTTCTAAAGTCTTCATCTTTCATTTTGAATTGCTGTTTGCATCATTTACTTTGTTTAATTTCATTTTGTCCAAAAAACCCCTTTTGAAACTTCAAAAGAAATCTCAATTTGCAAAATACTAAAACTGAGTTGTTGTACTCCTTTTCTTCCCAATTTTCAAAGCTTTTAATCCCCTTAGTGTTCTGAAGCTGGCTCAGAAGCAGCTTCTGAACCGAAGTTTAGAAGCAGCTTCTGAGTTCAATTTTTAGCAGAGTTCGCAGAGCAAAGTCATGGTCGCTCTGCGACCATGACAGAACTTGGGTTCGCAGAGCCAAGTTCAGGTTGCTCTGCGAAAGTTGCAGAACTCAGAACCTGAGTTCAGGCTTCCAAAGCCAATTTTTTGAGGTTCTAACTAATGGTTCAGAACCTAAGAGGATTAAATCTCATTTTTGTTCAAACCATATCAAAGGTTTTGCATGCCTTTGGAAATTTCACAAGTTTGTGCAATACTTTTTGAATAACTTGCGAAACAAGTTATGTTCTTAAACTTTCAAAATCAAGCTTGAGCAATAAGCTAAGTTCATTATTTTCAAAACTAAACTTGAACAATAAATTTGTTCATGATTTTCAATCAAAACATGAACTTGAGCCGAACTTGCTCACTTTTTAAAACCAAACTCAAACTTGAGCCGAACTTGTGCATTTTCCAAACTTATGCATATTCTCATGAATTTGTTCGTCTTTCAAACTTGAATAACACTTGTTCTTGAGTTCCAATAACTTAAGCAACAAGCTATGTTCATAATTTTCAATAAACTTGAACAACAAATTTGTTCATGGGTGTAAACATGAAAGTTTTAGATAATTTTGTTAGCTTTCCAGTGGCTTTGGTTTGACGTGAAAATGATTTTTAGTTTTTGAGTTATGATGAAAATACTTCCAGGAGGTTTTAGTGGAATTGTGCTGTGACAGCATTCTCAGATTTATGTTTTTACGTCTTTTTCACTCGTCTTTGTTTTAGATTGGTCTTTAGTATGAACATGTGGTATGTTGTAATGTGTTTTGAAAACGGAAAAGAAAATGAAGCAATCGTTTTCGTGTGTGTTGATATAGAAGGGGTATGACCTGTGTTGAGCATTGAAGGGGTATCCTGTTAGAAGGGGTATCGTCTCTGTTTTGTTTATTCTTTTTCCGCTGCATGGGAATCAAATATGTTTTGATCTGTTGATGTTTATGAAAATGCGTTTTCATTATGTTGTAACTTCCTATGTCCTTAACGTTTTGTTTTATTAAAGTTAATAATCGGCGGTTAAGGGTTAGGGTGTTACAATAGGTGGTATCAGAGCAGGTCGATCCATTGGATCAATTAAGTTTAGTATACCCTTTGTGTAACATGTGTTTCCTTAAACACTGTGTTCTCACTTGTGTTATGTGATGATTGGTAGTGTGTGTGGAGATGACGCAACGAGCACTTGCGGACGCGATGGAGCGGATGGCGGATGCCATGGCTCAGGATGCTGCTAGTAGGACCGCGGATAGAGCCGCACAACAAGCTAGAGGAGGCGGGGAAGATGAGCTGAGGCTCGAGAGGTTTATGAAAAACAAACCGCCTATCTTCAAGGGAGGATACGATCCAGATGGAGCTCAGACTTGGTTGGAAGGAATTGAGAGAATTTTCGGGGCTATGCGTTGTCTGGACGCGCATAAGGTATTGCTAGGAGGGTATGTTCTCCATGATGAGGCTGATCATTGGTGGGGAAACGCTAGTCAGAGGTTGGGAGCTGGTGGAGCTTTGATACTTGGGCTCGTTTCCGGAGAGAGTTTTTAACCAAGTATTTCCGGCAGACGAGAGGAACCGTAAGGTGATTGAGTTCATGGAGCTCAAGCAGGGGAGTTTATCTGTTTCTGAATATGCGGCCAAGTTTGAAGATTTGTGTCGTTTTGCTCCTCATTACAACACGATGGAAGCTGAGGAAGACAAGTGCGTAAAGTTTGAAAATGGGCTGAGGCCAGACATCAAGCAGTTGATTGGGTTTAACGAGATCAGGAATTTTCCGATGTTGGTGAATAAGAGCCGAATATGTGATAAGGACAGTAAAGCTAAGGCTAATTACTACAAAGCCGCGAATGGAGAAGGGAAAGGACATGGCTAGAGGTAAACCGTATGGCAGAGGTGGGAAGAGACCAGATGAAGGTGGGAGTAGTGGTGGCAAGTTTGGAGGTAATAGGAATTGCTTTAAGTGTGGACAACCGGGACATCGTTTTTATGAGTGCCCGAAGAGTGATGGAAAATGTTTCAGGTGTGGTGATCCTAACCACAAAGCTGATCAGTGCAAGAAGGGTATTGTGTGCTTCAACTGCAAAGAAGCGGGTCATAAGAGCATCGTGTGTAAGAAGCCTAGAGCGGCTGGAGGAAAGGTGTTTGCTTTAGATGGTGGTGATGCGAAGGCGGACAACTTGATCAGAGGTACATGCTTTATCAATAATACTCCTTTGTCTGCTATTATTGATACGGGTGCTACCCACTCGTTTATTTCTGTGGATTGCGTTAAGAGGTTGGGTCTTAGAGTAGAAATATGATGGGACGCATGGTTATAGAAACGCCTGCGAGTGGTTCGGTATCGACTACTCTAGTCTGCGTTGACTGTCCAGTCCCTATGTATGGTCGACACTTTGGAATGGATTTAGTCTGCATTCCGTTGAGCGGAATAGACGTTATCTTTGGTATGAACTGGTTAGAATTTAATCGGGTTCATATCAACTGCGGTAAGAAGACGGTGTTATTTCCAAGACCGGAGTAAGAGTTGTGTTCGAAGCTCATGTGTTGTCGAGAAGTGGTAAGATCTGTGAAGGCTCAAGAGGACGTGTTTGCTGTGTTTGCTTCGCTGAGAGTGGAAGAGAGGATTGAGATTGATGCGTTGCCAGTGGTGCGTGATTTCACAGATGTTTTTCCAGATGACATTTTGGATTTACCACCCGAGAGAGAGGTTGAATTCGCAATTGACGTAGTACCTGGTACTAGTCCAATTTCGATGGCGCCGTATCGTATGTCAGCTGCAGAGCTTGAAAAGTTGAAAGAACAATTGGAAGAACTGTTAGAGAAGAGTTTGTAAGACCGAGTGTATCGCCGTGGGGTGCGCATGTTCTGTTGGAGAAGAAGAAAGATGGTAGTATGCGTTTGTGCATCGACTTTCGTCAGCTGAATAAAGCAACTATCAAGAGTAAGTATCCACTTCCGAGGATAGATGATTTGATGGATCAGTTAGTGGGAGCCTGTGTGTTCAGCAAGATTGATTTGAGATCGGGATATCACCAGATAAGAGTTAAGGCGGAGGATATACTGAAGACTGCTTTCAGGACAAGGTATGGTCACTACGAGTACGCTGTTATGCCTTTTGGAGTTACTAATGCACCTGGAGTGTTTATGGAATATATGAATTGTATATTTCATTCCTTTTTGGATCAATTCGTGGTGGTCTTCATAGACGATATTTTGGTATACTCGAAGACGGAAGAGGAACATGCCGAGCATTTGAGGATTGTGTTGGAGGTGTTGCGCGAGAAGAAGCTTTATGCAAAATTTTCTAAGTGTGAATTTTGGTTGCATGAAGTTAGCTTTTTGGGTCACGTCATTTCAAGTGGTAGTGTAGCAGTGGATCCTGCTAAGGTAGAGGCCGTGCAAGATTGGGGAACGCCGGAGTCTGTTACTGAGATTGATTGAAGAGTTTAGAACCTCAGTTTGGTTTGTGAAAGGACAACCAGAAGCGTGAAGCTAGGAATGTTGAAGTCGACGAATGATTTTCTTGAAGAGGTTGTGGAAAAGCAAAAGTCTGATGTGAGATTGACGAAGCTTAAGACGCTCATCGAGCAAAGGAAAAAGGTAAACGTTGAGATCGATGAGAAAGGCGTGATGAGGTGTCAGGGAAGGTTATGTGTACCTGATGTGCCTGAATTGAGGCGGATGATCTTGGAGGAAGGTCACAGAAGCAACTTAAGTATTAATCCTGGTGTTACTAAGATGTATCAAGATCTGAGGAAAATGTTCTGGTGGCAAGGGATGAAGATAGAGATCCCCGTTTTACTTCAAGGTTTTAGGAAAGTTTGCAAGAGGCGTTGGGGACTAAGTTGCGGATGAGTTCTGTTTATCACCCGCAGACGGATGGTCGATCGGAGAGGACGATTCAATCATTGGAGGATTTGTTAAGATCATGTATGTTGGAGCAAGGAGTAAGTTAGGAAACTTGCTTACCATTGATTGAGTTTACGTATAACAATAGTTTTCATTCGAGCATTGGTATGGCACCTTTTGAAGCGTTGGATGGGAGAAGATGTAGAACACCTTTGTGTTGGTTTGAATCGAGAGCAAGATGCGGAACTCCTATCCAGAGTTGTTTTCAGGTATTTTCGAGGGCGAAAATTCTTTTTAGGGGGGTAGAGTTGTAACGACCCTATTTTCGTATGTTATATTTTTATATATTTTATTTTATTGTTTGGCTTTTAAAAATATTTTCTCGTAATCGATAAATAATTATTTGGCGCGAGGATAAGTTCGTAATCGAGTTTTTAAGGTTTTGAGCGAATTGGGCCAAGAAGATGAATAGTAATGGGCTTGGTCATGAATAAGTAGTAATGATCAAGTGGATGAGATTTAGTGAGCTTGGATTGGATTGAAGGGCTAGGATTGGTCCTTGAGAGTTAGTAAGGATGGATGGCCATGATTGATTGGCTTGGATTATAAAGATTAACACAAAGACTTTTGAACCACTATTCATTGTCATTTTGGAAGCTGAAAACGTGAAAGGAAAAGAGAAGGAAAACGTGAGAAAGCTAGGGCACAAGAAAGAGAAGAGAAAAGCTTGGAACCTTCGTGGATTTCATCGATTCCGGGTAAGAGAGTTAGTATTCGTAATCGGGAGTGACTCGAGAAGGGGAGATTGTCGATATCTCCGTACCCAAACTTCTCCTTTCACTTTCCTTTTGGTTTTGTGAAACTTTTCTTAAACAAAACTTGAGTTTGATGATTGTAGTATGTTTCTAGTATGATTTTGTGGATTGAAATTGTGTTTTCATGAATGTTTGAACTCTTGGAATGATATTGTGTGGATTTCAATATATGGCTGAAAGTTTTTATGATTAAAGTTGTTAATGATTATGATTATGCTTATTTGATGCTAAGTGATGTTGATAGTATGTTTAATTGAAGTTATATGATGTTTATCTATGTTGGGTATTTCGAAAATGATGTTGTTGTTCTAGAAAAGCTTGAGTAAAACCCTAACAATGGTGGTTTTTGTTAAGGTCATTATGTTGTGTGAGTATGAGTTATATAATGTTTGAAATGGCTGCTAAGAACTAATAGAGTGTGTCTAAGGTTTTGAAAGTGGATTTGGACGTAGTAATATTAAAGGTGTGAGAAGTGATGAATATGTTGAAATGGATAAGTTATTGAAGTGTGTGGTTTTCCTTTGAAACCCTTATGTGTTTGAGAGTTTGATATGATTACTTGGTTTATTTGAGATTGCTACATGGTTGGGTATACATGTTGTGTCTTATGATATGGCCATGAGAGCCTAGTGTTCGTATTGTTGTTGTTGTGATAATTATCAGAGAGCTGATAATTAGTTGTGTTATTTGTGTTTGTTGTTGTTGTGATAATTATCAGAGAGCTGATAATTAGTTGTGTTAGTATGTATAGTGATAAGAGTATCATATATTTGCTAAGTAAATCATCATGCATTTCATGATTATATGATACCCGGAACGGGTTATTCGATGATATCCGTGAGCGGATATGAAATCCAAGAGAGCTTGGTTATCAAGAGAGCTTGGTAAGGATATAAGTTTATCCGAATGAAATCCAAGAGAGCTTGGTTATCAAGAGAGCTTGATAAGGATATAAGTTTATCCGAAATGATTGGGTACCACATGCGTTAGTGTGCATTTTAGGGATTATGTGTGCATAATGGGTGTTAAGTGATGATTGTTATTGAGGTTTTGTGCGTGTGTGGTTGAGGTTTTGTGTCGAGTGTGGTTGATGAACTCTGTGTTCTGTCGAGTGTGGTTGGAATTCTGTGTTGTGTCGAGTGTGGTTGATGAACTCTGTGTTGTGTCGAGTGTGGTTGATGAACTCTGTGTTCTGTCGAGTGTGGTTGATGAATTCTGTGTTGTGTCGAGTGTGGTTGATGAACTCTGTGTTCTGTCGAGTGTGGTTGAGAATTCTGTTCTTCGTGTGGGGTTGAGAATTCTGAGTTCGTGTGGGGTTGAGAATTCTGTTCTTCGTGTGGGGTTGAGAATTCTGTTCTGTGTGGGGTTGAGAATTCTGAGTTCGTGTGGGGTTGAGAATTCTGTTCTTCGTGTGGGGTTGAGGTTTTGTACTTCGTGTGGGGTTGAGGATTTTGTGCTTCGTGTGGGGTTGAGGAGTTTTGTATTTTGTCGGTTACGTGTTGTGTTTTGATTATGTATAATAATGTGTAATTTATACATGTTTATATTGTGTTGATTATGTTTTACTAACACTCTCTGTTTTGTGTTATGTGCTGGATCTTTGGGGATCCAGATTTTCAGGAAGACGAGCATATCGTCGAGGATTAGCTTTTGCTGTTTAGAAGCTTGCGTAGTGGTGAGGGCATAGCTTAGCTATCCTTACTCTTTTTGTACTAGGTGTTGTATCCTAGTTAGAGTTTAGGGCTCTGATAGTTGTAACACCATTTTGGGTATCTGAACGTGTATGTATAACTTTGGTAATGATCTCTGATGTAGATTTGGATGTTAATCTTTCTAATGCTGTTAGTCTGATTTTTCTGCACAACTTTTCCGAATTTGAAACAAAAACTGGTACCGATCAGTACAGAATTGGCCTTGGGTGTAAACATGAAAGTTTTAATTTTGTTAGCTTTCCAGTGGCTTTGGTTTGACGTGAAAATGATTTTTAGTTTTTGAGTTATGATGAAAATACTTCCAGGAGGTTTTAGTGGAATTGTGCTGTGACAGCATTCTCAGATTTATGTTTTTACGTCTTTTTCACTCGTCTTTGTTTTAGATTGGTCTTTAGTATGAACATGTGGTATGTTGTAATGTGTTTTGAAAACGGAAAAGAAAATGAAGCAATCGTTTTGTGTGTGTTGATATAGAAGGGGTATGACCTGTGTTGAGCATTGAAGGGGTATCCTGTTAGAAGGGGTATCGTCTCTGTTTTGTTTATTCTTTTTCCGCTGCATGGGAATCAAATATGTTTTGATCTGTTGATGTTTATGAAAATGCGTTTTCATTATGTTGTAACTTCCTATGTCCTTAACGTTTTGTTTTATTAAAGTTAATAATCGGCGGTTAAGGGTTAGGGTGTTACAATAGGTGGTATCAGAGCAGGTCGATCCATTGGATCAATTAAGTTTAGTATACCCTTTGTGTAACATGTGTTTCCTTAAACACTGTGTTCTCACTTTGTTATGTGATGATTGGTAGTGTGTGTGGAGATGACGCAACGAGCACTTGCGGACGCGATGGAGCGGATGGCGGATGCCATGGCTCAGGATGCTGCTAGTAGGACCGCGGATAGAGCCGCACAACAAGCTAGAGGAGGCGGGGAAGATGAGCTGAGGCTCGAGAGGTTTATGAAAAACAAACCGCCTATCTTCAAGGGAGGATACGATCCAGATGGAGCTCAGACTTGGTTGGAAGGAATTGAGAGAATTTTCGGGGCTATGCGTTGTCTGGACGCGCATAAGGTATTGCTAGGAGGGTATGTTCTCCATGATGAGGCTGATCATTGGTGGGGAAACGCTAGTCAGAGGTTGGGAGCTGGTGGAGCTTTGATACTTGGGCTCGTTTCCGGAGAGAGTTTTTAACCAAGTATTTTCCGGCAGACGAGAGGAACCGTAAGGTGATTGAGTTCATGGAGCTCAAGCAGGGGAGTTTATCTGTTTCTGAATATGCGGCCAAGTTTGAAGATTTGTGTCGTTTTGCTCCTCATTACAACACGATGGAAGCTGAGGAAGACAAGTGCGTAAAGTTTGAAAATGGGCTGAGGCCAGACATCAAGCAGTTGATTGGGTTTAACGAGATCAGGAATTTTCCGATGTTGGTGAATAAGAGCCGAATATGTGATAAGGACAGTAAAGCTAAGGCTAATTACTACAAAGCCGCGAATGAGAAGAAGGGAAAGGACATGGCTAGAGGTAAACCGTATGGCAGAGGTGGGAAGAGACCAGATGAAGGTGGGAGTAGTGGTGGCAAGTTTGGAGGTAATAGGAATTGCTTTAAGTGTGGACAACCGGGACATCGTTTTTATGAGTGCCCGAAGAGTGATGGAAAATGTTTCAGGTGTGGTGATCCTAACCACAAAGCTGATCAGTGCAAGAAGGGTATTGTGTGCTTCAACTGCAAAGAAGCGGGTCATAAGAGCATCGTGTGTAAGAAGCCTAGAGCGGCTGGAGGAAAGGTGTTTGCTTTAGATGGTGGTGATGCGAAGGCGGACAACTTGATCAGAGGTACATGCTTTATCAATAATACTCCTTTGTCTGCTATTATTGATACGGGTGCTACCCACTCGTTTATTTCTGTGGATTGCGTTAAGAGGTTGGGTCTTAGAGTAGAAATATGATGGGACGCATGGTTATAGAAACGCCTGCGAGTGGTTCGGTATCGACTACTCTAGTCTGCGTTGACTGTCCAGTCCCTATGTATGGTCGACACTTTGGAATGGATTTAGTCTGCATTCCGTTGAGCGGAATAGACGTTATCTTTGGTATGAACTGGTTAGAATTTAATCGGGTTCATATCAACTGCGGTAAGAAGACGGTGTTATTTCCAAGACCGGAGTAAGAGTTGTGTTCGAAGCTCATGTGTTGTCGAGAAGTGGTAAGATCTGTGAAGGCTCAAGAGGACGTGTTTGCTGTTTGCTTCGCTGAGAGTGGAAGAGAGGATTGAGATTGATGCGTTGCCAGTGGTGCGTGATTTCACAGATGTTTTTCCAGATGACATTTTGGATTTACCACCCGAGAGAGGTTGAATTCGCAATTGACGTAGTACCTGGTACTAGTCCAATTTCGATGGCGCCGTATCGTATGTCAGCTGCAGAGCTTGAAAAGTTGAAAGAACAATTGGAAGAACTGTTAGAGAAAGGTTTGTAAGACCGAGTGTA
>WNNG01000563.1:0-270699 GCA_018208015.1 Medicago ruthenica | reverse complement strand
TTTACTCCTGGCAAATTTCCCAGGAGTTCAAGCTCCTGGCATAAGACCCTGGCTAATAGCAATTTTTCTTGTAGTGTTATTAGCGTGGGATGAATTAAATATGAATTTTTAAAACAACAAAAGTTTAAGATAAAAATAATAAAAATCCGGAAATGGAAATTAAACTTTGAGCTCATTTTTTATGGAGAATCTTTTTATAATGTTTTAAACATTTATAAAGAAAAAAAAAACATTAAAAAATTAGTGTTGACTTAACAGCCAAGTCTACTTAAAAATATGAAGAAGTAAGTTAGCAAACCTACTTCCACTTATTTATTTATTTTTATCAAAAACTCAATTCTATCTATTTAAATTTTGTTATTAGTAAAAGATAAATAAGTAAATTTTATTTTTTTGAAATGTTTCATCATGGTTACGCACCAAGCCACCAAACCTTGTCTTCCCTGGAAATATATAACGATGTTTAGCATATAAAATAACAAAATATTTAATAAAAATATTACATTAATGTTGATATTTCGAAAATAGTCACAGATTTTCAAAATTTTATCATGTCAACTTTCTTATATCAATATATTTTATTATACATCTCATACATAAAAATTTGCTTTCACGGATATAGACAAAAAAAATCTGCAATGACGCGATGCAAATATTTAACAGATTTTTACATATAATTTTTTTTTATAGAAACCTTATATTAATGGTGATAATTTTCATTTACTATCTTTAAAAAAATGCGAATAATTTTTATTATTTATTATCTTTCAAAACTTCAAAATATTACTAATGTAATTAATTTTTTTATATAATTACCGCAACGTTATGCGACCCGCTCGGATCTTTTATTAATTAACCAACAAAATCATCAGCAGCAAAAAAGTTACACCACCGAAAAAAACGGTAGTAGAGAATTTAAGTCTATTAGATTTGTTCACTTGTTATATTTTGGTTATTTGTCCAACTTGTCTTCTGCAAAATTACTTAGAAACACAATAGCGACATTGCGTTTTGTGTTTTTTTTTTTATGAAAGTGTTTTTTTCAAAGGATTTATGTTTTTGTTTTAATTAATTAAAGAAACTTACAAAACTACCCTTACATTTAAAATTGGTTTGAATAATAGAAGTTGGTATTTTGGTTAAAGATAAGTGAGTAAATTTGATAACTTCTTCATATATACATTGATTCGCTAATAATTGGTTACGTGAAGTGGAAAGATTATTCGGTTTTCATTTCCAATTAGAACACTATTTTTTAGCGGATGAATATAAATCAAACGGTCTAGATTTCAAGTTTCATACTTTGAATTTTCTGAAAGATCAAAATTTGGATATTTTGTAAATCGTCATATCTAAATCCAATGATGATTAATGTATGACCATGAGTGCTGGCATCCAATTGCATTGAAATGGATCCATTTTCTTTTTTCACTCCTTTTCTAAGTTCCTTCTGTTTTCAAGTAAATCAAAGATAGTGTAAGACTAGAGTTTTAAGTTTTAGAATATTTTTTAAAAAGATCCTTGTTTACTTAAACTCAAGTCAAAAGTTGGTGATAAGTTTGATTGTTTTTAACTTAGAAAACACATCATCAATAAAATCCACTATATGCATGATGATAATAAACTTCTGACCAACCAGTTGCTAGAAGCTTAAAAAAGGATATTGCTAAGGTAAACAAGAGAAACAAAAAAAAGGTGAATGTAAATGGCAATTAAGGAAAACCAAATAGTAGTGTTACGCACCAATTTGGGAATCAGAATCACTTTTCATTCTCTTGTAGCATTTTTAACAACTATTCTAGTTGTCACTGCCATATATCTAACACAAGAAGGAGGACAATGGTCTGTTGAAAAGACTATCTCTTCTGAATCAATGTCAAAATGTGACTTATTCAATGGTAAGTGGGTTTTTGACAATGAATCATATCCACTCTACAAAGAACAACAGTGCAAGTTCATGTCAGATCAATTGGCTTGTGAGAAGTTTGGAAGGGAGGATCTTAGCTACCAGAATTGGAGGTGGAAGCCTCATCAATGTGACCTACCAAGGTATTATAAACCACATCAATGTTGATCAGATAACTCTATGTCGAAATGTATTATAAAGTTGATTTTGGTAATGTTAAAATACGAGTCGTAGTCTAGTCTTCATCCAATTGTCAAGATCCATCGACTATGTGATTATGCGCTTTTTTACAAAGCTTAGAAAAGTATATTAATATTCAGGTTGAATGAGACGGTTCAACTTGTTGAACTGATAATTGATCAATTTGTTGATCCTCATTACACTGTAATATGATTTAACTTTTTTTTATACTTATTAAAAAATTTATTTGTTATCTTATTTAATTGTAATTAAACCAATTTAACAAACTGCACGGTATAACCTAAATTGATTTTCTAGGGAAATTTTTTAAATGAGAATATGGAGACACTTTTTCATAACATATTTTAATTATTTGAATTGTATCCATGTGTTTGATATGCTTTTAAATAATTAAGTTTGGCTATATAAAGTTTTGAGCTTTCTTGAAATTTATTGACTTTTTTATGTTAATATAAGGTTCAATGGCACAACATTGCTTGAAAGGCTAAGGAACAAGAGACTTGTGTTTGTTGGAGATTCACTCAACAGAGGACAATGGGTTTCAATGGTTTGCCTTGTTGAATCTTCAATTCCCCCAAGTCTCAAATCCATGCAAACCATTGCCAATGGTTCACTCAACATTTTCAAGGCCAAAGTACGTAGGTCTATAGGAGTAGAAAGATACATCAATTTAGTTTCATCAGCTCATTATCAAACATATTTCACTTATACTATATACAAATGAAAATTTGATGTGTCAACTCACAATTTATTCCATCAACTATATCAACCTCTCTTTAAGTGCTATGTGAAAGAGAGTCTAGATAATAAATGAAAGAAAGCAAATGACAATTTAAAAAAATTATTCCTATTAATCATTGGTGCATTCATTATGTAAAGTGAAAATAATAATTTGGAAGTGAAGCACACAATACTAATTACAAGGTATAATTGGAAAAAAAATCAATTAAAATTTTAGATTGTTAGTAACACACTTTCTATCACACACATTCCAATAGACTCTCTTCAATATATTAAAATTCACATGGATTTTGGCGAAACCCATATGAATTTTATCCAAAAATGTGTTGAAATGTATGTGTTAGAGTAGAGTAAATAGGCAAAGACCCCCCCGAAATTGTAAAATCTTGCAATGACCCCCCTGAAATTTGAAAAAAGGCAAATACCCCCCTCAAATTGTAAACCGTTAGGCAAGTTAGTCCTTCCGTCTATTTCCTCTGTTAAAAATGATGACGTGTCTATTAACTGCCCATGTGGCACTGACACGTCATAGGGGGGTATTTGCCCATTTTTTGAATTCACTATTTTTTTTTTATGGAATTAGATTTTGCAATAGAGACTTTTTCTCCCACTATGTAAGTTTTCAGGACAATAAAATTCAGCTTTCATGACAATAGATACTTTTTTTTAATATGTTAGTTTTCATGACAATAAATTTCAGGCAAAATCCCCCCTGAAATTTGTCACTTATGTGCAATATGCACCCTGAAATTGACAATAAAAATTCACATTGGTCCCTAATTCAAAAAACATCAATATATAAAAAACAACTAATAAAAACCATTATAGTAATGATACTTAAATAAGTTTGTAAACATAATTCTTCACCATAATGATGTTCCATCCATAATAGATAACCAAAATACACATCATTAAGACAATTCATCCAAAATACATCATTAAGACAAAATAGTCAGCTCTTCACATAGCTAGCTGGATTAAGCAACATTGCTCCAATTTCAATTAAAGCTAGTACTTAGGATTTTGAGGTCGCATTCCTGGATTTGGAATGAATAACATAAAATCAGGTTCATTAGTTCCTGTGCCATACTTTGGGAATGGGACTCTGATTGGAGGAGGTCCTGAAGGTGGTGTTGGTTGGAAGTGGATAGGTGGTGGTGCTCTCAAGGATCCTTGCGTTGCCATCATGTCTTGTGCTCTGATAGGTGGTTGTAGTTGTATGGGTCCCCTGATCGGAGGTGGCCTTGCACCAAAACCATCTCCGTAGACCATTGGTCCCCTTAAGCCATAAGTCTTTCCCTGCTAAATTTACATTAACATAATAGTTGAGTCAAAATAGTCCCTAAAATTACTCACTTAAAGGCAAAACAGTCCCTGAAATTAATATGAAATAAGCATTTTAGTCCCTGATTTCATATACCTTTTGTCTAGTTTTAGAACCCTCTGGTCTGTTGAGAACCATGGTTGGTGCCTCCTGAGACAGCTGCTCATTCAAAGGACCAGATTGGGATATTGGAATTTCAGCTTGTTGTTGTTGTCCTTGAACTTGTTGGTGTTGTCCTTCAGCTTCTTGTTGTCCAGCCTGTCCATCTTCCTCTTCATTTAATGGCCTCTGAGGACATCCACGACTATTGTGGCCCTGTTGTTTACACCTAGAACATGTCCATTCCTTGTAAGACCTTTTAAGCTTTCCACCAACAACAGTTTCTTCATTTCCATCTTTCCTTCTCTGTTTTTTGGGCCTGCCTGCACTTCTTCTAATTGGTGGGGGGACAGGTTTCTCATATGATGTTTGCTCCCAAAATTCTTGTGAATTTGTGGGGTTCACAAAGAACTGATATGTAGCATGGTATGACCCAAGAGAAAGTAGACCATCACAGTAATCCTCAGGTTTTCTGCATTGATGTGTTATTGCTGAACATGCATGCATGCATGGGATACCTAAATTGAAACAATAAGCTCGTTCAATCAATCCATATAAAAAAAGGCAATGTCACTACTAGAACTACTCCTACTTAGGCAAGAAGAAGAATGTGATCAACAAAGAGAAAGGCATAGTTACCAGGAAACCATAATGTATAAGATACTGTTCTGGTTTTAAAATCATGGATGCACCACCCATGAAATTTAAACTGATTCATGAAATTTAAAATCATGGATACTGTTCTGGTTTTAGAAGAGTAGAGTAAAAACATAAAAAACTTCAGACCAAATAATTAGGAGATATTAGATTTAAATGTTTTATCATTGAACTTGATTCATGGCAAGACATTATGGCAAGACCATATAAAAAAAACATGGTACAAATATCAACATTCAAATCATTGCACTCATAAATTCTTACCTGATAGTTGCCAATATCTACATGTACAAGTCATTGCATTCAAATCCACATCCACCTTTGTACGTCCATTTTGGACTTGATATCTTAAGCGGGGAGGGCCAGTCCAACATGGTGTCCAATAATTGCTTTGATATTTCTCTTTCTCTAAACGACTTTGTTGGACTGGACAAAGAGGCCCAACCCTATCAGCCAACTTCAGTTTTCTAGTGGTCATGGTTCTCATGATATAACATCTCACCTCTTCAGCCATGGTAAGTACAGGCTTTGTTCTGTAGTTAAGAATCTTCGCATTGAAGACTTCACAGTTGTTGTTAGTTATACTATCAACCTTTGAGTTCTCTTTGAAATAAGCCCTTGTCCAAGCTTCCTTTGGCCACTTGTTTAAATAATCCCAAGCTTTGTCGTTCAATCTCTTAACTCTATCCATATGCTTATTGAACTGGGAAACAGTTGTTGATTTTGCACAATCCCAAACCACACCTCTGAGCTCCTTGTCTTTCCAATTTTTAGTAAAATTCCTCCACAAGTGCATTGCACAATATCTGTGAGCCACTCCAGGCATCACTTCTTGCATTGCTGGTATAAGACCCTATCCAACAAAATTACAATGGAAAATAATTATTACTTACAGTGTAAAACTCAAAAGAAAAAATAAACCAAAATCCTGTGTTAATAAACCATAATTATCAGTATCAAGGCCGCGTACATGTATGGTAGATTGATAAACAAAAAAAATTAAATATAAGTTCCACATCACAATTAGAACATTCAGAATCACAGGGACAACAAATAGAGTTATATCAGTTCAGAATCACACCTTCTGCATATCGGAGATGAAGTTCCAGCCATGCTGCCTATGATCTCCCAAGTCTTCTTGCAACAAAGTAAGAAACCATTTCCAATTATCCTTGTTTTCAACATCAACAACAGCATATGCAATAACAAATATATGGTTGTTTGCATCTTGCCCCACAGCAGATAGTAGCTGACCACCAAAATATCCTTTTAAGAAACATCCATCCAAACCTATGAATGGTCTGCAACCAACTTTGAAACCTTTCTTGCATGCATCAAGGCAAATATAAAACCTCTTAAACTGAGGTGGGGAGTTAGGCAATGGTGTTGTGTTTATCTGAACGGTTGATTGAGGGTTGCTCCTCAATAACTCATTGCCATAGTCCCATATCAGACCATATTGCTCCCTCTCACTACCCTCAACCAGTTGTCTAGCTTCCCTTAATGCTCTTGTGATTTTTGAGTCTTCAAGCATCACATGATAATCTTGTTTGAAAAAATCATATATCTCAGTATGGTTCATATTGGGATGCACCCTTAGCTTACTCTCCAATATCTTCACTACCCACTTTCTGTTTGCTTGATTCGTGTTTTCCTTGCAGCATGTATGGTCTTTGAGATATGTCTTAATCTGGTAACTCCTTCTTGATTCATTTTTGCTACAATAAATAGTCCATGGGCATCCTTCCTTCTTACACTTAGCTCTTGCTCTATATGATTCATTTTTAACCCATGTAATCTCCCTACAATTGCTAATTGTGTACTCTCTCACCGCTTCTTTAAAAACTGACAAAGTAGCAAATTCCATACCAACTTCTAGATGAACTGCACCAAAGGTAGATGATTCATTGAACTGGGGAAATATTGGCTTTCCACTACCATCACTGTCACAATCAGTACTGATTGGGGTCTTCAATACCTCAGAATGATAGGAATCATCACCATCACTGTCTGCTTCTTTTCTACTGTTAGTTACCATTACACCTTTCCCACTACCACTGCCTTGTGCATCCATGTCTTGATAATAACTCTCTTTATGTCCCGGTGCATCTCTAAACGCCATGTGATAATCATCGTCACTACTATCTGAATCACTTAATGAAACCACAACCTTCTTCTTTTTCTTACCCCTTTTTCTTTTTGCTTTCCCTTTGGCTTTTTCCTTAATCTTAGACAATGTTTCAGCAAGTGTTTCCTCTTGTTGGATTAATTCATCTTGTTGGATTAACTCATCAATACACGGAAAATCAACAACAGCCTCATTCTCATCCATCCTAATCAACAAAAAAAAACTTTATCATTAACATTGTTAACCCTAAACAGGAAATATAGGTCAAATAAACCAAATGAGTTCAACTTGCATTTTCAATCGATTAAACCTTTATCGTTAACAATGTTCAACATTCTTAAACAATTAATTTAGTTGGCTTCAAAACTTAGTTGGGTTTATTCTCAACCCCTGGTGTTGATTTTCCTTGCATTTCCTCTGTTGTTCAATAATTAATTTAGCTTCACTTAAAAAAAAAATTGTGTAACTTTTTGTCTTTAAATACCTGAACGTTCCTTTTTAGCTTTTCAGTTCTTTGTGTAACTTTTATTTTGAAAAGTCCATCAAACGATATAATTTAGACATGAATTCATATGTGGAAAACAGACATCAAAATGCTCTGAAGTTGCAAAGAATGAGATGTAGTTAAACTTTTCATAACTAATCTAGTCTTTGGTTAAACCTATTATTACAAGCATTAACACTAGGATATATGATAACCAAATGGAAACAAAAGCTAAGAGAAGCAAAAATATTTGTATGTACAAGTATCAACTAGCAACACATGAAAACTTGAATCTGTACAATTCTTAGCAGACAGAAGCCATGTCATCATGGTTTGATAGTGTCATTGCAAATCTACGTTGCTACAGGATTGAATCTTCTACCTGTTTCCCTATCTTGAATCTGCATTTGGTTGAACGAGTTCATTACTGTAAAACCCAAATGCATATCCCACCCTTTATCTTTAACAATGTTCAACATTCTTAAACAATTTCTCATAGAAAATAATGTCTGAAAATGCATGCATCAACCTTCAACCAAAACTCTCCAAAAACCAAAACTTTAAAACCGATTTCCCCTAAAAATCAACAGATAAAACCTAAGATTTTAAGACCTAAGATTTTAAAACCTAAGATTTTAAACCGATTTCTCCCTACAATTGCAGAATGGAGGATTATAAGACCTAAGATTTTAAACCGATTTCTCCCTACGATTTTAAACCGATTTCTCCCTACCGATTTTAAACCGATTACATACCTTTAAAGACGAGATGATGAAAAGAGGAGGATGGAGATAATGTTTGGCGACGAACGGAGTCAAAACGGCGGCGAAAACGACGGCGGTTAATGAGATGATGACGGTGACAAAGGTTTTGAGTTGGAGAGGGAGAAGACGAACAGGGCTTTTCTTTTCTGAAAATGGGAATTAGGGGTTAAAGTGGGAAAAGGGGGGAAAAATTATTTTTTTTAATAACTGTAGGGTTGCAGGCAAATACCCCCCTATGACGTGTCAGTGCCACATGGCAGTTAATAGACACGTCATAAGCTTTAACGGATGAAATAGACGGAAGGACTAACTTGCCTGACAATTTACAATTTAAGGGGGGTATTTGCCATTTTTCAAATTTCGGGGGGTTATTGCAAGATCTTACAATTTCGGGGGGGTATTTGCCTATTTACTCGTTAGAGTATGTTCCTAGTACCTTTCTTAACACTTCAATTTTTTTTTTTAGAGGAATCTTAAAACTTCAATGAAAATAACACTCTTTTTAGAATAACTTTTGTGTGTGCAAATGTCACGGTTATTAATTATAAGACAAAGGGAACATATACTATCAATTAGAAGACTCGTAATTATTATAAGATTATTTAAACTTTTTCCTACAAAATGTTTTATGACCAAGAGTTTTTGAATTGACACATTCAATCAAAGGAATACAATGCAACCATCGAGTTCTATTGGGCCCCATTGCTTGTAGAATCAAATTCAGATGATCCAGTGAACCATAAGGTGCCAGATCGGATTGTGAGAGTTCAAGCCATTGAGAAACATGCTAAGTATTGGACTGATGCTGATATTATAGTCTTCAACACATTCCTTTGGTGGAGAAGACAAGCAATGAATGTTTTGTAAGTAGCAACTAAACAACCCATCACTTTCGTTGATCAACTTGCCTATATCAACAACTCTAAGTTTTTAGTGCAAATTGATCAAAACACTAATGACGATTGATGCTCTCTCTACAAGTAGAAGCTCACGATATTCTTCGGTCTCACGATTGAGACAATAATATGATTGGTGTCAATTTGACAAAAACAAAACATATAAGTTGAGTTTTGAGACATACTATCTATTTTATTTTGTTTTTGTCAAATTAAATTGACACTAATCAAGTTATTGTTTCATAAGTTATAACAAAGAGAATCGTAAACTTTTATTTTTAAAAATTAATGTCAGTCATAATTGAAGTTTCAAAAAAACTTTGTTTCAAACTATTCTTAAGTACTAGTCCACGTCATATCACCTTAAAAATTGCCTATCAACAATCCAATATTATTTCCACACACCATATATGATAGTGTTGTAATATTTTCACCAAATATAGAATGATTCCTATTCTAACTCCACTAGTTAGCAACTTGATTTTAATAGTGACACTTTAACTACAAGCAGGTGGGGGTCATTTGGAAGCCCTAATGGAGTATACAAAAAGGTTGCAATGGTTAGAGTCTATGAAATGGCCTTGAGGACTTGGTCAGATTGGTTGGAAGTCCATATTAATCGTAACAATACCCAATTGTTTTTTGTTTCTATGTCACCTACTCACCAAAGGTATGTGGACCTAAATATAATAAATTATAGCTTGCTTTAATTTATTTAATTAAACTTTATACTACATGCTTGTTTAAATAAATTAAACAATTCATATGCATGAAGTAGAGTATTGGCATCACTCAAAAAAAAATGACTATTGGCATAGTATGGCAAAAAAAACCCCTTAATCTAAAATCAGGATTTTTTTTTTTTAGGTTAAAAACTTAAAACAATAAAGATGGTTTTTACAAACGATGGCATGTTTTAAGAATGGCCACTTTGAGAAGAAACAAGAATTGCATTAGAAGACATCAAGGTGAATCATTTGTACAAATACATAGCTAAGTTAATTTGATGAACTGTAGTAAGATTTTAATATAAATTTTACAATCACATGACATATTTACAAGTGAAGGAAACAGTTAAAAAGAATTTGGTAACCATGAATGAATTGAGTAAATTGATATATGCTTCATGCCACTTTGCATTCAGAAAAATGTTTTATAAACCGAACCAAGCCAGACAGGTCAATCGTTTGAACTGCAAACCAGCACTGTCTTCGGTTTGGTTATTTGAGTGGTTCAACTGCAGTTTCATTCCAATTCAATCGGTTTGAAGCAGTTGAACCAATTTCCAAAGGTATTGTTGGTTAGATTTTTAAAATATTAATTTGAATAATCTAGAGTTTTAGTTGTGCATTATGAATGTCGTTATCCAATATCCATAACCCAAAAGAAGAAACTTATAGTACTACGTAAGTGTATATTGATACCTCTATAATGACACTATGATCAAATCAAGGAACAAATTGATCTATAATACAAAAATAAAATAATTGCAGGGCTCATGAATGGGGAGCAGCAAAGGGTGAAAATTGTTACAAAGAAACAGATCAAATTAAAGAAGAGGGATACAGTGGACATGGTTCTGTTCCTAAAATGATGCAAGTGGTGGAAAATGTTTTACAAGATTTGAAAACAAGAGGTTTGAATGTTCAATTGCTTAACATAACACAGCTCTCAGAGTATAGGAAAGAAGGTCATCCATCTATCTATAGGAAGCAATGGGAGCCTCTAACAGAAGAGCAAATATCAAATCCAAAATCTTATGCAGATTGCATTCATTGGTGTCTCCCTGGTGTGCCTGATACTTGGAATGAGCTTCTTTATGCCTATATTCTCCATAGATGACAAACATTTGATATTGAAAACTTGAAGTACAATATGTTACATTTATCTTTGGTTTGGTTTGTTATCTTGTTTTCTCTTGATGTTAACTAAGGTGAGGGAAGTTGAAGCGTAAAGAATATTGTCATCCCTAATCCTCAAAATACATGCATATGCTAGTGTTTTTTTAGTGTCTAATTTCTTATGTATTACTTTCATCACCATGATACTTGTTTACCTTACTAAACAAAAAATCAGACCTAGTTTCAAGCTGAATGACATAAAAGTAATGGAGACAGTGATTGGATCCAAAATGTTCTTGTCACAAAACTTCGTCAACAAGTCTTTAAAACCTTTTTAAAAATTTGCTTTGAAAACTTATACGTTAACTCTAATTGAAACTGCACTAGTGTTTTAGATAAGATGATACAAACATTTTTCAGCTTAATTAGTTGTCTCAAGTTTGAGTCAATCCCTTAAAAATACAGCAGTGTTAGGAGTCTTGTGGGAGAGCTTTTTCCTTTTGTGATTATATCTAGATCGAATGATTAGTTTATGTAGTTGCTTGCAGGATACTCAATTCAAACTATAAAAAAACAAATGGGACACAAATATCATCGAACTGTCTTGAATTCCAAGAAAGATGTAAGAAATACAAAGTCATTTACCAACATACAAAATGTTTAAGCCTAAAATATGATTGAGCCAATATGTGTCTTGTCATCTAATGCAAAAACATTTGAAATAAAATAGGACACAAACATAAGGAAATTGCATTCGGCAATGGAACATCAACCTAAGCACGACAGTGTCGGTTGCAAGTTGAGTGACACCAGACTAAATGCAAGTTCAAGCTCGTCCGAGGTAACTCTTAACACCCCCCTCATGACCAGCACTATTGGGCTTGGTTCGTGGATATAAATGGTGGGTGGCCCGATAGCGGAAACCTGATAGCAGGTGGCCTAATGGATCTTGAAGAGTCTGATACCATCTTAGAAATCGTGGTTGAGCCTAACACAATCCCACAAAACAGACTTGTAAGGTAAGGATTGCTCCCACTTATAAACACATTGTCATGCCAACTCTTATCCGATGTGGGACTCTTAACAAAAACCTTCAATGCAAATTGCACTGCTTCTTCTCAACTTATATCACATCCTTGTAGTCTTGTTTTAGTATTGATTCATTGATTGTGCTGCTTGGTTATTTGTACCGATAGCTCCAGCTTTCCAATCATCATAATTTCCACTAGGGTTACTCTTGTAAAACTGAAAGCCGAAATTTTTGTCCCATCCTGCAAACTAGAATGAGACTTTGAATAGTCAAAGACCATCATTGGGTGGAACCTTTCTTAGTAACACAAAGAGATTGACAAATCGATCGGGAGTACATGAGTTCATATGAACAATCATTTGTTAGACTTAACTTACCTCATGGCCAAACTACGAAGCACCTAAAGTTGAAGTTTGTAGAAGCATAGATGTTACCTTTTTTCGCCAACAAGCACATCTAAGAAAATTGAAAGTGGAGTAGAAAACAACAATTTTGAGACTTTATTTCATGAACAATTTGGACCCCAAATCATATTTTGAATTATTATATAAGAAAGCTTATACTTCTTCCTTAACCATTTCTTCTTCTTTCATTGAAGGAACAGTCACATAATTTGTGTATACTTTGTCCTTATACGTAATGTAGAGTACTATTATCTTCCAAACATGATGTGAGTTGAATTGGAAGTTCTTTAAGTGTTGTTAGAATAAAAATGTTGTTGCTCCTAATTATAAATGTGAGACAAAGTCATATTTGAATGTTGCAAACACACAAGAATCTCGATAGATCTCTCTTTGTGTGTTCCTCTTTTAAGATAATCTTGTGTTGATTATGTTTTTCAAAGCGTTGTTATTGTTGTCACTAACCTGCATTTCTACTATTGAATTTGATCTAGAGTAAGTGAGTAACTAAAACGAGTGTTTCTTATTTTGTGATGGACTAATTTATGTAAAGTATATTTTGTTAGGACTAAATACAAATAGTACCATCTCACAATATTTCACTATAACTTAATAATTGTTGTTTGTTGGTGCAGAAGATCCTGCTATAGTAAATGGTTATGGTTCAGAGAAAATGGAAAGGAGAAAGACAGAGAGAAGGAAGATGTGCACAATGTTTACAAAATTGGGCAAAACAATTGAGGGACTAAATTGTCCCTTCTAATTTCCCTTCAAGTTTGTTGAATTTTTTTATTCAGCGACTAACTTATGTCGGTTTATTTTCGTGAGAGAGTGAAACTTAAAGAGTTTTTTTTTCTTCTAAAGAACTAATTTGAATTTCATAGTTGCATGAGAGGCAAATTTCACTCTTATAATTTACTATAACGAGAGTATTTTGTTATTTATATTAAAAAACACTAAAGAAAAGTAAGAGGAAGCTGACCTTTAATGAGATTGAGGAGGGTAAATTAGTTGAGCTATTTGTAAACTATTTAGGCATAGTTTATCTAATATTTGGTCAAACTCGTCTATTGAATGTAATAAACAAATTACAGCTAAGATTGAGCTCAATTAGTTAAATGAGTCGAGTCCAAGACTTATAAAGCGGCTCATTCTCAAGTGTGTGTGTGTGTATAATCACTTGATCATCCATAGAGAAAATAAATCAGATTCAACTTAAGAACGCTTGAATGAGATAGTTTGAATTTTTTTTTTGGTTACAAAGTTCATCAAAACAAGCAAAAAAATAAAGATACCAAAAGAACAAACTACTCTCTAGAGAAAAAAGTTCAAGCTGCGTCAATCCTTAGAAGACTTCGAAGGCCTTCGGGAGGTGAAGCGTGGAAGGAAAAATCAATATCTGAGGAAGCTCCAAGCTTTGCCAAAAAATTTGCACATTGGTTCCCTTCTCTTAAAGTATGACAGATAGTAACATTAATTTGATCAATGAGCACCTTGATGTCTTGGATCAAACTGCATAAGTATGAAACTTCATTGGAGGACCTTTGATAAGATTAATCCAGTGCAGAGAGTCAGAGTAACAAACAATATCAGCTATTGTCATTTCTTTTGCCTGCAAAAGTCCATGGTAAATTCCTAAAAGCTCCACTTGGAGAATATCAGCTGAATTTTGGATGAAACCAGAGAATCCTGACAAATAGAACCCAACATAATTACACAAGAGGCCACCAAAACCAGCTCTAGTAGGTGAGCTAGGACAATTCCATAGACATTAAGGATTACATTAGAATGATTGTTATGATTCCATTTGATATATATGTCCTCTTGTACGCTACTGGGGTTGATGGTGAGACAGTTGTTGAAGGTTGCTACCATACTTTGAATATTAAAAACAAGACGGTGAAAAGACCAGTTATCTTGACTTAAACACATCATGATGACGCTAAACCCACCAAATGATGGCCGAGATAGTTTGATTAGTGCAACAATATTAAATTTTTTTTTGACAATCTTTCAAAAACTATTGATGAAGAACTTCATAGTCCATTAAAATCTTACCGTTTCAAGAATTAGTTTCGCGGTGGTTAAAAAAATTTGAACAAATTCAAAATTAGTGTCCTAATTACTTGATCTTTCAATTTGTTATTTTTTGCACTAAATTCTACTCAAGAATGTAAACAATAAACAATTCCTAATTACTTATGTTTCCTTCATGGCAAGGTCCACTTTGCATACCATTCCATTCAATCTAACAAAAAGCACATCTCATCCAAGATTCTATGTTCTCTCAACCACTACCAAACCCCACACTCAATAATTGTCACAACATAAGAAACAACGTCAGATGGTGAAAAGGAAAGTTTACTTCGGTCAAACTGCATCTTCTTCTATAACTTCTCAATCCATAAATTAAGTTTCTACTACCCAATCAATATCCACAATACAGCTATCATTGACAACTCAACAATGAATCCACTCTTCAATAGCCTCCAATCACTATCTGAATTCTAAGTTGCACCAACACCTTTGATCAAAGTCGTGTTTAGTGTTCAACCCGACACTCACACATGATTATGTTAAAATAACTCATTTTTTAAAGGGATAATAATCATTTTGGTGTAACGAATAGTCATTTAATGTATTGAAATTTTAAAATAGTCTATGATTATGTATTATGTTAGTCTAAATAGTCTCTTACATTCAAATGTTTCATTTATATTTTCATATTAATTCCTAAATATATTTACTTATTTTTATATCGGTATATATAAGTACTTATTTACTGTTATTTCAATCTTATATGAAAAAGAGTTAATATCAGCATTGAAAAATTATTTTAACATCTCAGACTATTTTGACTAACAAAATACATAATACAGCTACTCGGCTACACATTCGAAAATCAAAATAATTATTCCGTGCTGAATAGATCTAAATGAAACACTTAACCATCCTTCAAATTCCAAGTCAAAGTTTCTCATCAAAGAACCAAAGTATATAAGTCAAAATAAAATACCCAACAACCCTTTAACACAAACTATGCAGAAGATGAAATGGAACAAAAAGAAAGTTCCAATTTTTCCTTTTATCGTTCTTTTGTTATTAGTTTTCATAGCATTCTCAACTCTCCACAATGGTAGCACCATTCACAAATTCCACGAAAACCCACTTCACATTCATCCAGAACAAGCTTCTTCAGCTACCTATGTTAAACCTAATCTCTCTAATCACCTCAAGAAATCTCAAGGTATGCATGAATTTTCAGTTCAAAACTTGCTTAAAAATGTGAACTTTATGGTTTAAGCTTTGTAATTTCACTTTGATTTTGTTTGTTACTTTCTATTTTTGTGATTTGTTGAAATGGGTTTGATTGGAAAATGGAATTTAAGACTTAAAAATATGAACTTTATGGGTTAAGCTTTGTGATTTGAGTTTGATTTGGTTTGTGACATTCTTTTTTTTTGTGATTTTTGAAATGGGTTTGATTGGAATTTTATTATTTTAGGGATTTTGGATAGATATAGTAGATGCAACTCTACTGTAGGGTATAGTGGTCGGAAAATTGCTCGGCGCGGCGGTTCAAAGAGTTCGAGTCACCGGAGAGTGAGTTCGGAAAGCTGTGATGTTTTTTCTGGCAAATGGGTGTTTGATAATGCTTCACATCCATTGTACAATGAATCAGATTGTCCTTATATGTCTGATCAATTGGCTTGTCACAAGCATGGAAGAAATGATTTGGGGTATCAGCATTGGAGATGGCAACCACATGATTGTGATCTGAAGAGGTGCTTTCTATTTTGAGCACTTTTTTATTGTTTCTTGTGAGCATAATTAAGTTATGGTTTTGTTGGTGGTACTAGTCGATGACCGACCTTTTTGGATTGACTTACTTGAGGTTAACTACTAATATAAGCACTTGTGAGACTATTTGAGAGAGCTTATGAAAACAGCTTATGACTTGTCGGAAAGTTGTTTTCAGCTTTATCCATAAGCTCTCTATAGCTTATCATAACAACTTATAGCTTATATGAAAACAATTTGACTTCATTTTATCTTGTTATGGAAATAGTTATATATAAACACTTATATGGTAAGGGCTTGATGATGTTGTTAACCAAATAGGACCTGAGCTGGAACGAATGACCTAATTGAAAGTTTTAAGGCTATCGACTTAACATTAGTTTGTGAATTTAATGTATAACCTAGATTGAGTTTTGTGTAGTTCCAAGTAGTATAACATTTGTTCTATTGTCCATGTGGAATAGGGAATTGGAGTTGTTGAAATTTGTATGCTTTTTGGCGTGTCTAAAAGCGTCATTAGAAAATGATCTAATTGAATGTTTATAGTTGTTGCCTTGATGTTATCTACTTATCCTCTTTTACTGCATACAACAAGTCTCGCTGAACATTTAAGATAAACAGAGATACATTAGTAAGTTCCTAAATGCTAAAACAATTTCAAACTTTGAAAGAAAAAAGACAAAGGAAAACAAACTTAATCTATTCATGAGTGCGATGATGGGAACCTAAACTGTGATAAGTCAAGAATCCAGGTTTATAACCATGTTTATAAAGCAGAATAAAATCTCTATCAAATGCTGGTGTTTTAAAAAATCTACGCTTGAATTGTCAGTTATTTGCCAAATGATCCTATTATGTAAGACATTTTCACATGCTTATAAATAAGATCATACATCGGACCCCCACAACTGTGCTCTTTTTTTTTTTTAATTGTGAATGATTCAACATAAAGCATAAAATGTTTTCAATTACCAAACAGGTCCTTTGTTTTTTGGTGACAAAGTATGTTAATTTTGTTAGGCTTCACAGCTTCACGTCTATTTCTTGTCTAAAACAGGTGGAATGTAAAAGAAATGTGGGAAAAGTTGAGAGGAAAAAGGCTAATGTTTGTTGGAGATTCACTGAATAGAGGGCAATGGATATCTATGGTATGCTTGTTACAGTCAGAAATTCCTGCTGATAAGAGATCAATGTCACCAAATGCTCATCTCACCATTTTCAGAGCAGAGGTATGAATTGAACCCTATAGTCGAAACTTCTGTATGCTTTTTAAGTGATTCTAGACACAATCGATTTTGATATGTTTGAGTGGTGTCGGTTTGAATTGATTTTGGCTCTAGCTTTGATGCTGGGATCTCTAGCTTTCATTGTTCAACTCACTCAATGTGAATTTATCCATATTTCACATTCAACTAAAATTTATTTTATTAAATCAAACTTTGTCACTGCAGAACTAAACACACACAACATTTCTTCTTAAACATTCAATGTTCTAGTAAGCAGTCGTTCTAGTAACCACCGCTCGAGAGTCTCAATATTTGCACACTTGTATTCTTATGCCAATTTTTCAGGAGTACAATGCAACAGTTGAATTCCTCTGGGCTCCACTTCTTGTTGAATCTAATTCCGACGATCCGGTGAATCACAGACTAGATGAACGGATAATTCGTCCTGATTCAGTTCTGAAGCATGCATCACTCTGGGAGCATGCTGATATACTTGTTTTCAATACATACTTGTGGTGGAGACAAGGCCCAGTTAAGCTATTGTTCGTATTAGTTCATCAATACACAAAGTGAGGTTTGTCTACTCTATTCTGATAGGTCTTGTGATTTGAACTTTTGTAGATGGACTGATGAAGAAAATGGAGCTTGTGAAGAATTAGACGGACGAGGAGCTATGGAGTTGGCCATGGGAGCATGGGCCGATTGGGTTTCTTCTAAAGTCGATCCGCTCAAGAAACGTGTCTTTTTTGTGACCATGTCCCCGACACATCTCTGGTGAGAATCCAATCTTGATTCTGTATGATTATCTGTTAGGAGGAAATACTTTTGCTAGCAAGCATTCTTGGGCGTGAAACTTTAGCTAGAGTTTGTGCTAGCTGCCTAGTTCTTTATTAAACTGACATAGTGCATGTCTGATTTTTGTTTGAAAAAGAGCAATGCTTTAAGTTATGAGAAAAATAACTCATGAATGTCACAACATTACACGCGTCACTTTTTAAGAATCAAGTAAATTTTTCGATAAGATTTTGACAGAATTGTGACGAACCGTTTAATGATATCAAGCAATTTGTATTTGAAAAACTGCAAACCATGTTTTTGAGCCAAACTTATCTTTTGTAGCTTTTGGCCAAATTGTGATTTGGGTTTCCAAATGCCAAATTAAAGCAGTTTGTTGGTGATTGGCCTATATAATAATTTTTTGTTGAGATGCATTCTTGGAACTCTTGGCAGAATTATGTTCTCTGATACGTATTGGGAGCAGAGACCCTGAACTGATAATAGAAAGTCTACCTCAGGGTCCTGCGTCTATCTTGGACCTAACCTAATTTCTTGGTGGTCAAGAAAACAAACCCTAGTAGCTCATTCCAACATACAAAAGTCTTTCTAACACAACTTCAGAGGATTTGTGGATACAGTCTCTTCTAACTGAGCTCAAAGTTCCTTTCAACCTATCCTGTACTGTGGCAATCTCAGCATTGTGGCCTTGTCACACAACCCAGTGCTCCATGCCAAAACAACCCAGTATGCTGATCTGCTTACAGAGCCTTTGTCACCTCTGAGTTTCCAAAGTCTAAGGGACAAAAGACAGACTCAGAGTCTTGGACAATCCACATAGTTCACTAGATCCGGGGTTGAAGGGGAGAGAATAGAGTAACTGTTAGTATTAGTTATGAAAAACAGATAATAGAAATGAGTCAAACAAGGCCTTATTGCTGTAACTAACTAGTGCTGAGTCTCAGCACAAATCTCACTGGTATAAATACCAGTCGCCTATTCTAAGGTAACTAACTTTGTCATAATCAGCAGAAAATACGATGAGCTTAGATCTCTAACTTTCCCTGGCTTTTCTGTTTCCACACTCTCATCTGAGATCTCTCTTTATATTACATCTTATATGTTTGTTTTCATTTGGATTTAACTCGATGCGAATTCAATGCCATTGCTTTTTTATAACTAGAGTTTTTAACTCCCTGATTTTTTGGTCTGAGTTTTAAACTTCTTTAGATACCATGTCACATTGTTTTAAAAATAATTCTTTGAGCTACAGATTGCTTCAGTTGGTATGAATCTAATCACATAGAAGAAATGAAATGGAATAGCTTCCCCTTCCCTTAAAATCTTAACTTACATCCACTAGGAAGAAAATTTGTCCTATCTCCCTCTCAGAAGTTGTACTAGTATTTTTTTTATAAGCACTTATATGATACTAGTCTTTCATCGTTACTAACAAAACTTTAATTAGCGAGGAAAATTTAGAGATGAAAAACATAAAATTCGTCTCTAATTCTGTCACTAAATTATATGTTGAGAGAATTAGAGAAGAATTTATTTTTATATTACTAGTTTTCATCACTAGTTTTATTTTTCTAGTAGTGAATGTTTGAGGGGTACCTAATTATATGAATAACTTAGGAAAAAGGAGTTGTAGGTGCCACTTGGTCATTGTCTAGTAATTGTGTGGTTTTTACTGAGTGCCCCTTCCTCCCCGCACATATCATTATAGGTTTAACATTCCCTTTCTCCTTGCTAGGTCCCAATGAGGCATCCCACATTCCCAAAGAAAGTTTTTACTTTTATTGATGTTATTTTTATTTTTTTATAAAATTAGACACTGAAATGACAAAATACATACAGGTCTAATCATGTGTCAAGAAAACTTGTTGGTAAGTGATGTATCAAGATTTTGTGTTAAATATACTTTTGACCCTTAAAAAATTGACAAAATTTGATTTTGGTCTCTAAAATTTTATTCTTTTTTGTCCTCCCAAAAAATATAAAAATTGTGTTTTTAGTCCTTGTGAAAAGACTGATGTGAGGCGAGAAACAACTATGTTTGTTAAATGTAGGAGCTAAAATGAATAAAACTTCTACGAGATGAAATTCAAATTTGACAAATTTTACAGAGATAAAAAACATACTTAGCCTATTTTTGATTTTCCAGTTTCTTATTAATTAATTTTTTGTTAGGCAAATGTTAGTAAGTTACTGGTTATGTTAGTTTTTACATGGTTCAAACTCTAAATCTCCTGCTTAAAACTCCTTCGATGTCCATTGGTTTTCCAACTGAGCTATCTACTTTGGACCAGTTTCTTATTAAACGTGTTTATACAATGAAGTTCCCAAATTAATCTTGTCCAAATTATAGGTTTTCATCTCATATCATGATTGCCACATCCCACATCTGCTCTTTATAGTATCTGAACATTAGGAATCCAAATACCACACACTATATTTTTGTAGATAATTATGAGGGTCAACCAGAATTAATATGATTCTGATTTGTATAAAGTGTATTAAATAGTTGACTGATTAGTATTAATTAGGATAATGAGGACCTTATTTCCTCCTGATCCTTGGGCCATAGAATTGATTACAGGATCAGCAATTCTTCTATTTAATTTCCCCCTTTGTATCATTCTGAATAAAAAAATCAAGTGAATACAGCCTTCACTTTTCCGCATGGTATCAGAGCTAGATCTGAACCATCTGTAGCCCTTTGCACCGACCTTACCATGTCCTCATCTCCCAAATCCTCTTCCTCCACAGTGGAGACTGGTACAACTATAACCAGTCCCATTGAAGGAACACATCATCTTCACCTTCCTATCTCTGGCCATAAACTAAATGGTCAGAATTTTTATCAATGGGATAGGTCAGTGCGTATCTTCCTCCAAGGAAAAAAAAGGAGGGATATATCACAGGAACAACTGCAGAGCCTAAAGGAGACCCTAGTCGTGAAAAATGGTTGTCGGAGAAGTGATCTACTCTATCTCCTCTTGTGTCTTTCTCTTTCTTGCATAAACCTTCCACGTTTGGGCTTCTTTTTGGGCTATTTCAGGGGCTACATCTTTTGTTATGACAAGGTCTGGTTCGGTGAGGACAGGTTCTGCCAGGACAGAAGGAGTAGGTTCGGTCTGGGCAATTTTCTGGACTATTTCAGATTCTGGTTCAGCAGGTCTCGGTTCAGTCTGGGCAGTTTCTGGTTCGTCCAAAAGTTGGGATTCTGTCCATATGGATGGTTTCTCCCCCTGAAGACCAACTTTGGGGTAATAAGGTTGATTTTCAAAGAATATCACATCTGTTGTGTGGTAGAATTTTCTGGTTAAGGGAGAATAACACTTGTACCCCTTTTGATGAGGAGAGTAGCCAAGAAAGATACATTTAATGGCCTTAGGATCAAGTTTGCTACGATTGGGGTCAAGGTTGTGGACAAAGGCTGAACATCCAAAAACTTTTAGAGGAATGGAGGTTAGGATTTTGTTGGCTGGATAACAAGATGTTAGAGCTGAGTGAGGGGTGTCAAATAAGAGAACACGGAAAGGCATGCGATTAATAAGATAGGTGGAAGTTAGGATAGCTTCTCCCCAATATTGTTTTGGCACATTTGAGGCCATCATGAGGGATCTTGTCACTTCCAGTAAGTGACGATTTTTCCGTTTTGCTACACCGTTCTGTTGAGGGGTGTCAACACATGAACTTAGGTGGACAATTCCATGGTTTTGGAGGTATGAGTTTAGGATGGAGTGGTAGTACTCACGACCATTGTCTGATCTAAGTACCTTAATTTCGGTTTGGAATTGGGTTTTGATCATTTTATGGAAGGCTTGAAATATTGTTCCCACCTCTGATTTTTCTTTCATGAGATATATCCAGGTAACTCTTGTATGGTCATCAATGAATGTAACGAACCATCTGTGGCCAGTAATGTTGTTGATCCTAGAAGGACCCCACACATCACTATGTATTAAGGAAATTGGTTTGGATGGTTTGTAAGGAATAAGAGGCTGAACCGAGACCTGCTGAACCAGAATCTGAAATAGTCCAGAAAATTGCCCAGACCGAACCTACTCCTTCTGTCCTGGCAGAACCTGTCCTCACCGAACCAGACCTTGTCATAACAAAAGATGTAGCCCCTGAAATAGCCCAAAAGTGGAAGGTTTATGCAAGAAAGAGAAAGACACAAGAGGAGATATAGTCGATCACTTCTCCGACGCTGCACCATGAGTCTGACCAAACTCCAGAAGATGAAATTACCTCAGGTAATCCCTCTCTCAATTCTGAATTTGTTAATGATAATGTTGCTGACCTTGATATCCTTATTGCCTTACGAAAGAAGGTGAGAACTTGCACTCACCACCCTATTGAGAGATATGTGTCCTATGGAAAGTTGTCACAAGAATACAGGTCATTTGCAGCATCCTTGGACAACACTACTATACCTAGGAGCATTCAAGAAGCATTCCAACTCCCAGAATGGACCAAAGCAGTACATGAAGAAACTCAAGCTTTGGCAAAGAATGGGACTTGGGAGATTACCACTCTACCAAAAGGAAAGAAAACAGTTGGATGCAAGTGGATATTCTCTAACAAATATAATGCAGATGAAGCATCAACAGGTACAAAGCTAGGCTGGTGGCAAAAGGGTTTACCCAATCATATGGTGTGGACTATGAAGAAACTTTTGCTCCTGTGGCTAAACTCAACACAGTCCGAGTCATCTTGTCTTTGGCCGCAAATCTGGAATGGCCACTACATCAATTGGATATAAAGAACGCATTCTTGAATGGTGAACTAGAAGAGGAAGTATATATGCAGATCCCACCAGGACTAGAATCTCCCAGCACTAAAAACAAAGTGTGCAGACTCCGGAAATCATTGTATGGCCTCAAACAATCTCCGAGAGCTTGGTTTGACAGGTTGACCCAAGTTGTCAAGAGATATGGGTTCACTCAATGTCAAACAGATCATACTATGTTTGTCAAACATTCATCGGAAGGCAAGATAACTTTGTTCATTGTGTATGTTGATGACATTGTGATAACCGTGGATGACAAGGAGCAAATTGAATACCTTGGCTAGAGAATTTGAAGTCAAAGATTTAGGAAAGCTCAAATACTTCTTGGGAATGGAAGTAGCACGAACAAGGAATGGAATCTATGTGTCCCAAATGAAATATACCATGGATCTACTTCAAGAAACTGGGATGCTCGGATGCAAGGCAGCCAACACTCCCATAGAAGTAACAGAGAATCATGTCTGAAGAAGAAGAAAGCATTCCAACTGAGAAAGATAGGTACCAACGTTTAGTGGGAAAATTAATCTATTTGGCACACACGAGACCAGACATTGGATTTGCTGTAAGTATGGCAAGCCGCCATATGTCAAATCCCAGAGGCAAATATGGCAACAGTAAGAAGGATCCTACAATATCTTAAAGGCACTCCAGGCAAGGGTTTGTATTTCAAGAAAAATTCAGATAAAGGAATTGAAGTCTACACTGATTCAGATTGGGCAGGATGTGGTTTAAACAGAAAATCCACATCTGGCTTTTGTTCATTTGTATGGGGAAACATGGTTACATGGAGAAGCAAGAAGCAGTTTGTGGTAGCTAGAAGTAGTGCAGAAGCAGAGCTAAGAGCCATGGCAGCAGGAATCTGTGAAGGAATTTGGCTAAAGAGGATGCTTGAAGAGCTGAAAATCTCGTACAATGGTGGGGTGAGAATTCTGTGTGACAATAAAGCTGCTATAAGTATGGCCAAGAACCCAGTCCAACATGATAGAACAAAACATGTGGAAATTGACAGACACTTCATAAAGGAGAAGATTGATCATGGCATCATTATAATTCACCACGTGTCGTCAAGTCAACAAACAGCAGACATATTGACCAAAGCTTTTCCAAGGCACACATACGAATATCTTAGAACCAATCTGGGTATGATAGATATCTATCACCCAGATTGAGGGGGAGTGTAGATAATTATGAGGGTCAACCAGAATTAATATGATTCTGATTTGTATAAAGTGTATTAAATAGTTGACTGATTAGTATTAATTAGGATAATGAGGACCTTATTTCCTCCTGATCCTGAGGCCATAGAATTGATTACAGGATCAGCAATTCTTCTATTTAATTTCCCCCTTTGTATCATTCTGAATAAAAAAAATCAAGTGAATACAGTCTTCACTTTTCCGCAATTTTTATACTGAATTAAACATGTTGATTATAGTAGTGACTAGGATTATTCTCCCTATTTAAAATCTTTGATACAGTTTTCTTAGATTATTATTTTTCCTTATTAGTTATTTTCTCGTGTGTGTGTATATATTTGTACATCCCCTTTGTATAATACAAGGTGATCATACTAAACTATTCAATTGAACCTTTTCTCATTTAGGAGCCGAGAGTGGAATCCAGAAAGTGAAGGAAACTGTTACGGCGAGAAGAAACCTGTTGATTTAGAGAGCTATTGGGGAAGTGGTTCTGATTTGCCAACAATGAGCATTGTGGAGAACATCCTAAGCAGTTTAAATTCAAAAGTTTCTGTCCTCAATGTTACTCAACTTTCTGAGTATCGAAAAGATGGTCATCCTTCAATTTTTCGCAAATTTTGGGAGCCTCTTCGCCCTGAACAATTGTCAAATCCTCCGTCTTACTCTGATTGCATACATTGGTGCTTGCCGGGGGTACCTGATACGTGGAATGAGTTACTGTTCCACTTTTTATGAAATCCATTACACGATTCAATTTTGTTCGTAGAATATGATCGTATGTGTATGATAACCGCAACCTTTGCATTTGGAGAGCAGCAAAAGCTTCTTCTCTTTGTTGTTTGATACCAAGGGTGAAGAGATTCTACTGAAAATTAAGGGAAATTCTTTCTAATGTAATTTATTCCATTTTTATGCTTTTGGCAAATTCTTTTGAAGTGTTTTTCTTTAGCTTTTAGGTGTTAGAAGTTTTTATTAGAATGCTTGTATGGTGTTGCTTCACAAAATCAAGGTTACAAGCATTTTTGACATTGTCTTTTGTGTGGATTAGTATCTTGGATCTTTTGTAGAGGATTTGAATTCTAGTTCTGGTAATGAGTATAAAGTTGCATATGATGAAACAGAAGTTGTCCTTTGGTAACAAAATCATTTATACCACATATATTTGTTTTAACATCACTTATGTGAACCTTCACCTTAGTAATGAAATTTCTTGTAGAAATGAATTGTAACACATTCTTTTATCAGATGCGGTTTTTTTTTTACAGGTGATACGTTTATGATACGTATATTAAAAAAGTAAAAATGATACATATATAAAATAAATAAGTATAAGTACATATTATAGTAAAGATTTGATTCGTTTATGCTAACAGTGTAATTTGTTTTTACACATGTATTCAACAAAATCACAAAATGATGTCATGTTTTTAAGTTAATTCATAAAATATATCTTTTAGTAATTCATAAAATCCCAACTAAGTTTTCTCTTTCTGGTAGTCGTTATTATTATTTAGATTATTAATTTATTATACTATTTTGCTATGTTTTGAATATTTAATTATTAAAGTAATACGCATAAATGAGTGTTTAATTTCAATTCTGAATGAGAATAACATTATGAATAACGCTAGCAAGTCACTCTTTAATAGACTTTTTAACATATTCTCTTTTACAGGTTAAAATTCATATAAATATCTGAGGTCAAATACCTCTTTTGATCCTTTAAGTTTGACAAAAATGTTAGATTAGTCCTATAAGTTCTTAAGTTTCAAATAAGTCCTTTAAGTTGTTAATTTATTACACCGTTACCCTTTTAAGGACTTATTTGAAACTTAAAAACTTAAAAAATTCCAAATAGGTGCATTAAATTAACAACTTAAATGACCTATTTGAAACTTGAAAAAGTTAAAGGATTAATCTGATATTCTTGTCAAACTTAAAGGATCAAAAATGATATTTGACCTAAACGTGACCATATTTATATTATGGATTCTTATGAATGTTGAGTATCATTTTTATAAGTATCTTGTTCTTTGTGAATCAGCTCACTAAGACAAAGTGTTTTGGACTGGGTCTGAGTATATGTCACCTATCAAATACATAGCAGTCTAATGACCCATAATCCTCGCCACCTAAGGTAGGACAGAAGACTTCATGTGCTCTTTATCGCACAGGAGCGCAACTCCATCAATCAAGATTATTGATATGATCTCTACCGAACTCTAGGCTTCTCTGCTGGATTTCACAGAGTCAGTTACAAGCGTTGTTGTGCTTCTGCCAAGTGGTTAAACTTGACATATAGTTTCTACTTGATGGTTAAACGTTGTGCTTTAATTGGCTTTGTTGATGATTGCTTCTGCTGAATGGTGGTTAAGCGTTGATTTGTTGCTTCTTCCTCCAAGCGGGTAAACCTTAAGTTGTGATTTCTTCTTGTTGGATAAGCATTTGGTTGTTGAGTATGCTTTCGGCCGATGTATTTCCGGCATTTATCCTTGTATTTTCATTTGTTTGATGTACTTTTGTATTGTTCATTCCAAGATTGGAAGTGTTGTGAACACCTTCCAACTTGCGGGGGACTATTGGAGATATATTTTAGTTTCATATTAATCTTAGTAGATTGTAGTATAAATAGCTTGTAATCACTCCATTAGTGGGTAACTTTCAATCATTTGTAACACTCTATTTTCATCTATACAAAGAGTTAATTACTTATCTCTCAATCCTTCCATGGATACCATGTTTCATAACAATGTCGTGTTGATTGAATATCCATCGATTTGATTTACTCCGTATCACAAGGTTATGAATCATTCTTATATTTAAGTGCATCGTGATCATGTTGGAAGTAATGTTTTCATATCTTACTCTCTTATCTCTTCTTCAATTATTTCATCTTTTCAACCTTTGTTAAGAAAATATTATATGCAAACTACGAAGACGTGATGATCACACATGACATGGATAAATATTGCGGCTACCACTAGTAGAACGTGGAACCCTACAAACAACACAAACCTAGAGAGAAAGGTAAATAATTAGGAAAAACAAAAAGATACCTAATATATATATATATATATATATATACACACACACACACACTATAGTATACAGCACAAAAGTATTGAAAGACAAATATTTAGAAACCAAAAAGCAAAACAGAGAAAAAAATACCCATTGATTTATTTTCTTCTTAAGAACATGTATAATCATAACTTTTCAAAGAAATAACAAATAAATTCATTTTCTATATCCTTCTTTGCTCTCATCTAATTATTTGGGAGATAACAGTTAGCTGCATCAATAATATCATTAGCCTAACAATTCCAATTTCTTCAAAATAGATTAAAGACAAATGAACTAATGTGGTGTTGATCAAGTGGAATGAACTTCTCTCCACAAGAAGAAACGCTTAGATAACCCGAGTTCGTATCATGATGGAGTCATCCACATCGTGAGACTGAGAACCCAAAGAATAAAACCTTGTTCATCAACCACTCGAACCATGGATTAGTCCGATAGTCAGTCCAAAATGTCGAAGTTGTGGGATACCATGGTGGACTCACTATCATTGGGTGCCAAATGCCTAGTTACGGCGAGTTTAAAAATAAAATAAGAAAACATATTAAAAACTGAAATGCCTACGTGTACCTAAGTTTTCTATCTAATCAAAGAGTTTTTTCTAGTTATTTTTTCCTTCTATATCAAGAGAAATGATATTTGTATAGTTATTTTAAGACTGTTTTCTCACATACACTTATTGTGTTTTTATTCTCTTTCTCTCTATTGTTTTTGTCTTAAAAGAAGAGGAAAGAAAAAATTGTATGAAAAATTGTCAAGAATAGTTGTACAAATTTCATTACTCATATTAACGCAACACGATAACATTTCACGGATATGGACACTTCGATTTGTAATTGAGAAAAAAGAATACAAAAAAGAGGTCAATAGTTAGTTATGAAAATTTTGTTTTCAAAGTGATATAATTAATATGGAGAATATGATTTTGGAGGGACATGAAACTAAAAATTGTGGTTGGTATTTGTGCAGGGTGCTTGATCCGGTTCTCACGTTGGCTGTATTATTCAGATCATGACAATTTTAGTGAAAAACTCCCTTTAAGATGTGATCAGGTAATATGTGGAGCCCTATCCCATAAGATATGGCTGGTTTCCAATCCTTGGTTTGACTTTATAACTTTGATGATGAATTTTCCTTCTGAATACAGTTTGATCTGTTAGTTACATAATAGAATTTTGATCAAAGATTTTGAAGATACCCCACATGCTTGGCCATGTCTCCCATGGTGGCTTGGTTGGATGACAGATGGCTTAGGACCCATTCTTGAAGATATCAATTTTTTTTACTTAGTAAGAGTAGTAGAATGTATAAATTTCTTTTTTTTTTTTTGTCTTGTGTTTAAATGTATAAATTTCTACCAAGGTTTTTGCCTGACGGTCCATATTCCGAACATAAGTCCATTGTCAGTTAAAGACCTACAAATGTGACCGAGCATAAGCTAAACCGATGTCCAATTATGAGAAGGCACAATACATTATATACAGTTCCAGTTTGCTACAAACAAGGCTTCAACAATCGGAAGCATAAACGCTTCTTGCAACCTTAAATGGACCAACGATCAATGGCTATGAGACTCGGTCGTCCGTAACCGTCGAACCCAACGGCTCTTCTGTCTTTACTACTGGAAGCTCCACACCTTTGCATACGAACGAGACTCTAAACGGTTTTATTATGTACGATTCATTCTATCCTTAACCTTTCACTCTTGCTCACATATTGACTTGAACGTCAGAGTGTTTGCAAATATCCCAACTCGAGTTCAACACGGTACAAGTTCGGCGGACGCCTCATCACCTCAACACGGTACAAGTTCGGCGGACGCCTCATCACCTCATATGTATGCATGTAATTTTGTTACCTTTTTTTTTTGTAATTTTGCTACTTAGTGGTATGAATAAGTACCACAGTTCTATAACTGGAATAGTTACAAAATGTTTTAAGAACTTTTGGTCATGATGACATCAATGACATGGGAGATCAAGGATATGATAGAGAATGACATCTAGAAGACTAGAAGGTTGGCACTAAAATATGGAGAGAAAATTATTAAATATGTTGGGAAAAAACCAGACTTATGAGTCTCTTTAAAATGCGGAAATAATTCTCCCAACCACCTGTACAATTAAATGGACAACCAGAAAAATCCAATTCCAGAACAGAATAATAATAGCAGCAAAATAAATATCAGACACCAGAATTTTAACGTGGAAAATCCTCTCAATGTGAGAGAATAAAAAACCACGGGACCAAGCCAGATAAATCTTCCACTATGAATAAATAATGGGTACACAATAGTCTTCTAGTAAACACTAGGGAGCAACAATAATCATCACCAAGGGTGGAAACTAATCAACAACACAACTTCCACACAAATGGGTAAACTAGCACAACCTAGAGATAGATTTAAACTAATAGTAAAAATTAACTAAGTGATAGAAAACACATACTCAAGTTGTAGCTCAAACCAAGTAACTTTGCTACACACTCTTTATCACTTAGAACCAAAAGCCTCTTCTTCTCCTCTCTCAGGTTCACACGCGGCTGCTGCTATTTTTTCTCTCTGCTACAGTGCTGTTTTTTAACTAGGGATTCAAAATCCCTTTCTTCCATCACGTGGACACATGGGCCAAGCCCATTTGCTTTAAACAGCCCCACATACAACACTTGTTTCTTTTGTATTTTTTTTCCTTTCTTTTATTAATTGGTGGGTCCCACTTGGGGAGTGACCCCACCCAACAAATCTCCCCCTCACGACTCAAGTGGGAAGGAGCTGCTCCACCATGCCCGCCTTCTTTCTGCAGTAGATCATCTTCGTCACAGGCAAGGTCTTTGTCATCATATCTGAACCATTCTCGTCAGTATGGATCTTCTCAAGTGAAAACGACTTCAACTCCAATGCTTCTCGTATCCAATGATACCGCACATCAATATGCTTCGACCTGGAATGAAATGTCGGATTCTTTCCAAGATGGATTGCACTCTGACTGTCACAAAACAACACAAACTTCTCTTGCTCAACGCCTAACTCTTGTAGGAATTTCTTCATCCACAAAAGTTCTTTGGCCGCTTCAGTAGCTGCAATATACTCAGCTTCAGTAGTGGATAAAGCAACACATTTTTGTAACCTTGATTGCCAAGACACTGCTCCCCCTGCAAAAGTCATCATGTAACCAGAAGTAGATTTTCTACAATCAAGATCACCAGCCATATCTGCATCTGTGTAGCCATCTAACACAGTATCACCACCTCCAAAGCATAAACATACTTTAGAAGTGCCTCGAAGGTATTTGAGAATCCACTTCACTGCTTGCCAATGGTCTTTACCAGGATTAGAGAGAAACCGGCTAACAACACCAACTGCATGAGCAATATCAGGTCTTGTGCATACCATAGCATACATCAAACTACCAACTGCGGATGCATAAGGAACCTTCTTCATATCTTCTTTGTCATTCTCACTTGTAGGGCATTGTTCTGAACTCAATTTGAAATGACCAGCAAGTGGAGTACTCACAGGTTTTGCTTTGCTCATGTTAAACCTCTCTAACACTTTCTCAATGTAATTGTGTTGAGACAACCACAATTTACCATTCTTCCTGTCACGAGAAATTCTCATGCCAAGGATTTGCTTCGCAGGACCCAAGTCTTTCATTGCAAAAGACTTGCTTAACTCTTTCTTCAAGCTTTGAATCTTCTTAGTGTCATGACCAACAATCAACATGTCATCCACATATAGCAAAAGAATAATAAAATCACCATCAGTGAATTTCTTGACAAACACACAATGGTCAGCTGTAGTTTTACCATATCCATGCTTCTCCATGAATGAATCAAATTTCTTGTACCATTGTCGTGGTGCTTGCTTGAGACCATACAAACTTTTCTTCAATCTACAAACAAGCTTTTCTTTGCCTTTGACTTCGAAGCCCTCAGGTTGCTCCATATAGAGCTCTTCCTCCAAATCACCATGAAGGAACGCCGTCTTCACATCAAGTTGTTCAACCTCTAGATTCAAGCTAGCCGTTAATCCAAGCACAACTCGAATAGAAGTCATCTTCACCACAGGTGAAAAAATCTCTTCAAAGTCAACACCTTTCCTCTGATTAAATCCTTTCACAACCAATCTTGCTTTGTATCTTGGTTGGGATTTATTGTCTTCAGATTTTATCTTGTATACCCATTTGTTCTTGAGTGCTCTCTTGCCCTTAGGCAACTTCACCAACTCAAATGTGTGATTCTCATGCAAGGAATTCATCTCTTCTTGCATGGCCTTCAACCACTTTTCTTTGTCAACATTTGCAATGGCCTCTTGGTAGTGCTCTGGCTCTCCACTATTAGTAATCGTCACATAGTCATGTGGAGGATATCTCTGAGAAACTTGACGCTCTCTACTAGACCTTCTCAATTCAGGCTCAACTGGTGGCTCAGGAGGTTCCTCTTCAACTGGCTCATCATGGTGAGGAACATGATTATCAGTTACATTCTCATCATCTACATGTATATCTCCCTCATCAACAGAAGTTTCACTAGGAGGTTTAGGCGCAACATCATTGTAACTTTTAGCATCAGATTTCTGTTTCTCAGCTTTGTCAAAGTCTTCAATGGTTTGGTTTTCAAGAAATATCACATCACGGCTTCTGATAATTTTCTTGTCAACAGGATCCCACAATCTATAACCAAACTGTTCATGACCATAACCCATGAACAAACACTGTTTCGATTTCTTATCAAGCTTGGACCTCTCATCTCTTGGAATGTGAACAAAAGCTCTGCAGCCAAACACTCTCAAATAACCATAAGAGACATCTTTTCCTGACCATACTCTATTTGGAACATCACCATCAAGTGGAATAGAAGGAGAAAGATTGATCAAATCCACTGCAGTCGCCATTGCTTCACCCCAAAATGCTTTTGATAATTTTGCATGAGAAAGCATACACCTGATTCTCTCATTAATAGTACGGTTCATTCTCTCTGCAACTCCATTATGCTGAGGAGTCTTTGGAACTGTCTTCTCAAGCTTGATTCCATGCTCTTTGCAATACTCTTCAAATGGACCTCTGTATTCACCACCATTATCTGCTCTGACACATTTCAGTTTCCTTCCTTTCTCTCTTTCAACACTTGCATGAAAGTGCTTGAACACACCGAGTACCTGGTCTTTAGATTTCAAAGCAAAAGCCCACACTTTTCTAGAGTGGTCGTCAATAAAAGTAACAAAATATAATGCACCACCAAGAGATTTACTATCCATCATGCAAACATCAGTGTGAACTAAATCTAGAATATTTGGCCTCCTATGAGGACCAGAACTATGAAAGGAAACTCTATGTTGTTTACCAGAAAAACAATGAGTACAAGTTTTTAGAGGTGTACCTTTTACCGGAAGAAAATTTTTCTTCACAAGAATGTTGAGTCCTTTCTCACTCAAGTGACCAAGCCGTGTATGCCACAAATCAGTCGATACATCTTCAACTGCATTCACCTCCTCCTTGCATAACTTTACAGGCATCCTGTAAAGAGAAGTGGGACTTTGCTCCTTTGCTACCACTAGAGACCCTTTGGTGATCTTACAAATGCCACCGCCACCAAAGTAAGTGTGATAGCCCTCAATATCCAAGGCTTTGACCGAAATCAAGTTGAGACGAATATCAGGAACATGTCTAACATTCTTCAACTGAAGCTTGCAACCACTACTAGTTTCAACCCAAACATCTCCCATACCAACAATTTCACAAACTCCTTCATTTCCCATTTTTACCGTGCCAAAATCACCAATGGTATAAGATGAGAAGAAATCACGCCTAGGAGTAACATGGTATGAGGCTCCCGAATCAATAATCCAAGTTGAGTCATGGCTGACAAGATTTATGGAATCATCATCATCATCACAAATAATGTAGACATCGGTAGCACTATCATGTGCAACTGCAGTAGTGTCTTCATCATTTTTCTTCTCACTACCTTCATCTCTTTCCCTTGATTGATCTCTCTTGAGTATCCTGCAATTTCTTTTCATATGTCCCACCTTGCCACAATGGAAGCATGTAATTTCTTTTCTAGTTTTTGACTTGCTTCTTGACTTGTTGTGACTTTCAGATTTTTCACGCTTATGGAAATTTCTAGTTTGGCTTCTCCCCCGTGACTCTGTAACAAGAGCTTCTGACTGAGTAGGAGTACCAATCAAACCACGCTCCTTTCTTCGAGCTTCTTCATTAAGCATGCTTTCTTTAACCGTCGACATTACCAACTTCCCACTTGGAGCTGAGTTCGTCAGTGTCACAACAAGAACTTCCCAATTATCAGGCAAGGAACTAAGCAATAATAAAGCTTGCAACTCTTCATCAAGCTTAATATCAGTAGCTGCCAACTGATTCACAGTGTTCTGAAACACACTCATATGCTCTGCCATCGACTCCCCATCTTTGTATTTCATATTAACTAGCTTTCGGATCAAACATGCTTTATTTTGCACGTTCTTGCGTTCATACAACTCCTTTAATTTATTCCACATTGTATGAGCATTCGTTTCAGCTTCAACATGAGGATACACACTTAAATCCAGCCACTGTCTGATTATAGCAACTGCCTTTCTATTCATCTTCTTCCAATCAGCATCAGAGGTATCCTTGGCTTTAGCAGAGTCACCCTCAATAGGATCATACAAGTCTTTGGTGTATAACAAGTCTTCCATGAGAGTCTTCCAAAGTGTGTAATTGGAAGAGTTCAACTTAATCATATTTGGCTCAGAATTTTTCTCCATTTAAAATGCACAAAACAAACCAACCGGGCTCTAGATACCACTTTGTTGGGAAAAAACCAGACTTATGAGTCTCTTTAAAATGCGGAAATAATTCTCCCAACCACCTGTACAATTAAATGGACAACCAGAAAAATCCAATTCCAGAACAGAATAATAATAGCAGCAAAATAAATATCAGACACCAGAATTTTAACGTGGAAAATCCTCTCAATGTGAGAGAATAAAAAACCACAGGACCAAGCCAGATAAATCTTCCACTATGAATAAATAATGGGTACACAATAGTCTTCTAGTAAACACTAGGGAGCAACAATAATCATCACCAAGGGTGGAAACTAATCAACAACACAACTTCCACACAAATGGGTAAACTAGCACAACCTAGAGATAGATTTAAACTAATAGTAAAAATTAACTAAGTGATAGAAAACACATACTCAAGTTGTAGCTCAAACCAAGTAACTTTGCTACACACTCTTTATCACTTAGAACCAAAAGCCTCTTCTTCTCCTCTCCCAGGTTCACACGCGGCTGCTGCTATTTTTTCTCTCTGCTACAGTGCTGTTTTTTAACTAGGGATTCAAAATCCCTTTCTTCCATCACGTGGACACATGAGCCAAGCCCATTTGCTTTAAACAGCCCCACATACAACACTTGTTTCTTTTGTATTTTTTTTTCCTTTCTTTTATTAATTGGTGGGTCCCACTTGGGGAGTTGTTGAGTATTTTGGTGTTGGCTGCATTGTTTGGCAAAACCAAGGTATTGTATAGAAGCATCTCCATATGTAGAACATTTCTTCAGTTGGAAGTCTTTCATTTTGAAGCTGTTCAGAAGCTCAAAATTACATCAGAAGCTGAATGCTCATCAGAAGCACTGTAGCACTTCAGAAGCTGTTCAGGGTCTGAAGTCCAGCGTTGACTTTTGTTGACCTCATCAGAAGCTGGGTTTTCAGAATTGTTTTGGCATGAATCTTTGCAAGATTGATCAAGGAATTATTCACGCGTATTGCTTCTAGAATGCTGATTTATTTGAAGAAGATTTTATTGAAGATTTGGTTCAAAGATATGAAATTCATATTTTCCTGTTATAATCTTTAAAAGATTCAGTACAGTTTTATTTGTTACATTACTGGACCAATCTTATTTCAGTAACAAATCAAATCAGAAGATTAGTTTTATTTTGCAAGACTGAAGGCTATATAAGGAGGAGGGCTGCTGCTATTCAATATATGAATTTAGAGTTTAAGATCAGAGAATTGAGTCTTAGTGGTTTTTGAGCTGTCAAGATGTTATTAAGGGGGAGTATGTGTCTCAGGGGGAGTACAAGTTTGTTATATTCCTGAAGTGTAGTGGTCCTGAAGAAGAGTGATCCTGAAGAAGATTTGTGCTCAGCTCCTGAAGTGTGCTCTGATACCTTTTGGTAGTAAGGGGGAGTTTGTTTGTGAAGCTTCAGGGGGAGTTTTATGTTGTTCAGGAGTTGATCAGTAGCTCTGATACCTTGGAGTAGCTCTGATACCTTGTTTGTGATGATCAGGAGTTGATCAGTAGGTTATGTGTGCTTCAGTAGCTGATATGAACTAAAGCTGGTTTGTGTTTCTCATGATAGTCATAAATGAATCCGCTGCTAATTACTATGTTATGATTGATCATTGTGGAGTTCTTCATTGCTGAGTTGTTTATAAGGGAGATTGAAGAACTTGGATGGTTTTAGCCAAAAATTTGCCAAAGGGGGAGATTGTTGAGTATTTTGGTGTTGGCTACATTGTTTGGCAAAACCAAGGTATTGTATAGAAGCATCTCCATATGTAGAGCATTTCTTCAGTTGGAAGTCTTTCATTTTGAAGCTGTTCAGAAGCTCAAAATTACATCAGAAGCTGAATGCTCATCAGAAGCACTGTAGCACTTCAGAAGCTGTTCAGGGTCTGAAGTCCAGCGTTGACTTTTGTTGACCTCATCAGAAGCTGGGTTTTCAGAATTGTTTTGGCATGAATCTTTGCAAGATTGATCAAGGAATTATTCACGCGTATTGCTTCTAGAATGCTGATTTATTTGAAGAAGATTTTATTGAAGATTTGGTTCAAAGATATGAAATTCATATTTTCCTGTTATAATCTTTAAAAGATTCAGTACAGTTTTATTTGTTACATTACTGGACCAATCTTATTTCAGTAACAAATCAAATCAGAAGATTAGTTTTATTTTGCAAGACTGAAGGCTATATAAGGAGGAGGGCTGCTGCTATTCAATATATGAATTTAGAGTTTAAGATCAGAGACTTGAGTCTTAGTGGTTTTTAAGCTTTTGCTTTACTTTTGTACGCCACTCATATGTTTTGAGTTGGTTTAGGATTGTTATTGAGTTGTAATTCATTCTAAGCCTCTAGGTACGAATGAAGTTGTGTTTTTGAAGTTTTCTGAAAAACAGAGTGTTTTTGATTAAGGGTTTCAGTAACAGGTTTGTTACTTGAATAGGAAGTTAGTGGTCTCTAATACTCAACGTGTTGGGTAGAATTCAAGACTAGGAGGAAGATAATTGCTTAGGCTGGGAACTGGGAGTCAGTGTCTTGAGTCATAAGGATTATTTCCTATAGTGGAATTCCTTCCTGGATTGGTATCCCCCAGAGTAGGAGATGTTTACTCCGAACTGGGTTAACAAACCTTGTGTGTTTTTAGCTTTCCTGCACGTTTATTTTCTGCCTATTAATTGCTTTTATAATTGTGCGAAGTTCTGTTCAGAATCTGCTAAGTTTTTATCAGAACCAGAACCTGTTGAGTATCTAATTGCCTGGCCAGAATTTCAGGAGTGACCCCACCCAACAAAATACTAGTACAAACTCTAGAGCATAATATAGTATATATGGTTTCCCATGTATATATGGTTGTCACCATGTATATATGGTTTCCCATTGTAAACGCCACCTAGTATATATGGTTGTCATAGTCTTTACCCAACAATTTATACATTGCAAATTTTTGTACTGAAACTAGAATGACTTTTTTACTACTACAGAGTTTTTTTTACAAGAGTACTACAACATATTTATACTATATTTTCTCATTCAACAAAATATTGAATTTTTAAAGAGATAATGTGAAATTCTTTAACAAATAAATTAAATATTACAAGCACATCGTAAGAATAAATAGATGAATAGTGTATATACAATTCAAACTCCAGATTCGTACATAGAGAAATTTTAGAATTCGGAACTAGAGTCTGTTTGGCAAGACACAAACACAAGTTTATGTCTTATAGCTTATAGCTTATAAGTTTGTCTGGCAAAAAAAGACCTGTTTGGTAACAGTCTTTTCGCTAGGAGCTTATAGCTTATTTCAGGAGCTTATAGCTTATTTTTCAGACGCTATTTCAAGTAGCGTTTCAGCTTATAGCTTATTGTTTTTTCTTCCTCCTTTACCCTTACTATTTTATTTAAATACCAGTTTTACCCATTATGTTTTATTATAATTTAAAATAAAAAATAAATGTATTAAATACAGGGAATACCAACGATCATGCAAAGAGAGATAAAAATGGGTTCTACTGCTTTTTCATTCTCACTGTATCGTCATTCTCCTTCTCCACCATTCCTCCATTGTTTCTTCTCTTTTCTTCATCCAGATTTGCGATTTTTCCTCATGATGAACTTCCGGATATTGTTGATGGTAATCAATGTAGGGAAAGACCAGAGGGGAGATCAGAGAGATCATCAAAGACAAAGGAAATTCGTAACAATATTGTTATTTTATTATGGAATATTATGCGATAGACTTATTTTTATTATTATTTTGGATTAATATAATTGTAGTTAAGATTATCTTAATTCGTACTTAAATGACAATGATATTGTTGTTGTTGTTATTATTATTATTATTATTATTATTATTAATGTATGTTGTTCTTGTCTTCATAAAAAATTGAATGCTATAAAAATGTCCTTTTATGTCATTTTACATCTATCAGCTAGTTGAACCACTAATTTTACCAAACACATCAATTAGTTTATCAGACATAAGTCATCAGTCATCAGCTATAAGCTATCAGCTATCAGTCATCAGTCATAAGCTATAAGCTATCAGGTAGCTTATCAGCTATCCGCTATTTTTGCCAAACAGACCCTAATAATTGTTGGATTAAATACTTGAAAAAAAACATACTACTACTAGTCTACTACATTAGTGAATATAGATTTATATATGTGGACATAATGGTATCGATGCAATTTGATTGAATATGTATTTATTGTCCAATCATTCAATGCCATGTCATATTTTTTATATTAATTAATAATAAAATAAATTTAAATGTTAAACAAATTTTGTCTCCAAACATCAAACTACTTAAAGAATTCACGATTTTATAAAACTATTACTAGCTGCAGAAAAATGGGATTGAAATTTAGATTGAATGTGTTTGTCAAAGAAAATGCTATTGTTCTTCGGTTTCAATCAAACTTACGACTTTTGTTTCAATCAAACTATGTTAAACAAGTTTTGTCTAGAGGATACGTTACTCAACCAAACTTCAAACTACTTAAAGAATTCATGATTTATAAAACTATTACTAGCTGCGAAAAAAATGGGATTGAAATTTAGATCAAATGTGTTTGTCAAAGAAAAGGCTATTGTTCTTCGGTTTCAATCAAATTTACGACTTTGATTAATATTTTTTATTAATTTGTTCCGTATGTTTCAATCAAATTTACACTTGAATTTCTAAGCTGTAAAAAAAAATAACAATTGAATGGAATGTATTTTTACATGGTATCTATATACACTATCAAACTTTTATGTCTAAATATCACAACTTTTTTTATCATTATGTCGGTACGAAGTTTCCATCGCCGTATATCAATAGTTGATCTCCGTCGGCGAACATGTGGGACAGACAAGACGAGTTTTTCCATCCCAGCCGAATTTTTTCCGTACACAAGAGTCAATAATCAAACCCCTTTTTAATATGTGTAAAAAACATTAAGTGGTTAATGAGTTCCACCTAACAACAAATCATTCGGAAGAATTCAAGTTAAATCCTTAAATGAAACAATTCTTAACCCGGTTTTATTTATCTTCCGACTAAATTTTGAATGACTAAAGTTTCAAGAATTAGAGAGTTAAAAGTAAGAGTATTGATATTTGAACATCAAAATTTAAACAACTTATGTGACAAATTATAAAACCACTCTAAAAACAACTAAAGTTATTTTTCTAATTATTTCTTCTCTCTCTATCTTAACCAAATTAACACTTAATTTTATAAATTTTTTCATAAGTTGTCAAATATTTGATGTTCAAACATGATTACTCAAAAATAAAATACAATGATGTGTTACTTAATAGGAGACCCTGAGCACTAATAATGAGATTCTTAAAAAAGTGAGGACTTTATGGATCCATAAACTAATCAAGTTTAATACAAACGTTGAACATAATTGTTGATTAGAAGACAGTGGTAACTATGCAAAAAATTCATTGGACAAAACATTGAGTGGAAAACCATATCCTATTGTTAGATTTCATTTCCATTACTTAAATTGTAAAGTCATAAATGTCATTCATGTTACTGTGTTGGTAGCTTTATGATCCAAATTTAGCAATTAGTCCATGACGGTAAAACCTTCAGAATTATTAGGAGCCTTTGGGCCGTTAGATCAATCCTCTCCACTAGTATCGGACTGATAGGAACTCACAATCACTGTTGCCTTTTAAAAAGTGAGTCACCTAACATCACCACATAGGTCATGTCATTAATTTCAGCAATGGGGGCAGTTTTATTGATCGGACGAGAATACCCTTCCCATCACACTTCTTTGATTGGACTTTGGAGTATTATATATACTTCATGTTCTTGCATACAAACCAAGATACCAACCCATCTAAATACCATTCCATCACACTTCTTTGATATTTCCCTTCCATTCATAAATCTAATTAAAAACTCATTACACTTATTAATATAATCAAACATATTACTTGTCAAAAAAAAAATCAAACATATTATTTTTTCTTCCATCTTAAACGAGTACAAGCACATTTGTATCATCAATTAGTTGGTTATTGCGGTTAATGTAAACTTGCCCTCCAACAAATCCCACAATTTCATTAGACAAATTTCTTTCAGGGTGACATTTCACATGGAAAAGTTGAAAACTTTCCCACCATAGACCACATGTGATTATGGGTTAGATCTTGAGGTTGTATTTAACTTTATCATATATCTTCCACACCACAACACTTCTCCTTCTTCTTCACTCTCCCTCCTTGTTTCCCACCACCACCCCCACCCCCACTATCACAATAACATTTACCGACTTCCAATGTGGTTGTCCTAAATTAGATTCAATTGAAACCAAAAAATAAATGTAAAGATAAATCATTATCAACTCAAATATCCAAATAATTTGTTTAATAGAAGCAAAATACAAAAACCCAGTAATCCAAAAAAAAAAAATACAAGAACCCATGAAGACAAAAATCATGATTTTCTGAAAATTAAAGCAACGTGAGTGTAATAATGTGTTGATAAAAACATTGAAAGTCATTGGAAATGTTATTGTGATTTGGATTTTTCGGTCAATCATGGTTTTTGTATTTTGCTTCTAATAATTTTTTTTATTTGGATTTATATTTACATTTACTCATTTAGTCTTGGTTTTCAATTGGATTTAATGTAGGATTAACAACATTGAAAGTCATTGAAAATTTTATTGTGACAGTGAGGTTGTTGTTGGTGGTAGTGGTGTGGTGGGTGGGGTGGGGTGGGGTGGGGTGCAAGGAGGGGGAGAGAAGTAGAAGTGTTATGGTGTGGGAGATCTATGATAAAATTTAATACAACCTCAAAATTTAACCTATAATCTCATGTGGTCTATGGTGGAAAAGTTTTCACCTTTCTCATGTACAAATATCAAGTGAATTGTGCTCGTTTCCTTTTTTAAGGACTCCACTCTTGATCTTTCATATCACTTGTTTTCATTTTTTCAAAGTACAATCAAGACCATACTAGACCAAATAGTCTTGAATTATTTATTGTCACAAGGTGAAGTTTATGTGGCATTTCAAATGGGAAAAGGTAAAAGTTTTCCACCATGTGAAAATTAATTTTAACCACTAGATCAAGTAAAGAGCACACATTTATTATAGCCTCTCAGCATCATATTAGTCTTCCACACCATCTCCCATCATTATTCTTTTTCCGTCATGCCTCACTAACCCACCACCACCAGCATCAAATCTACCATCCCATTTTTTTTTCCAAAAGAAGTAAAAAAACACAAAGTAACTAAAATGGATTTTGTTTTGGTTAGCCATGTAACCCAAAAAAAAAAAGGATCTTAAAAAAAAGACCCCAAAAAAAAAAAAAGATACCAACAGCCAAATTCTAATTCCACTCTATAATGCAATTTTAATGCTTTTTAAACGTTTGTATTGTTGTTTGACCCATTTGATGCATTTAAGTGTTGTTGTTTTTGACAAATTTGATGCATAACCCACCACCACCACCAATCAAATCCATCATCCCTTCTGGGTTTGAATTTCGTTCTTCAATTCCGACCGGAAGTGGTGACCGAAAACTCGCGCGGTGGCTCTCCGACGAAGGTGTCTAGAATGCAAGAAGAATTAGAACAATAGAAATATCCCATTACGAAGAACACAAATCTGATGTGTGTTTTTCTTGAGCATGTTCAAGGTGGCCGAAAATGGCGTCTGAAAGTAATGATCCAAAAACTCAAATGCTCACATCCAGATCTGATTTTGTGTGTAAAAATGTATTTCTTCATTTGATATTTGATTTAGAATAAATGAAATTAAATTCTTTCATTTTCTAGACATTTCCTTTTTCTGAGAATTGATTTCATTTGTTTGAGTTGTATGATTTTAATTTGATTTATAAATCGTAGTTGAGGATGAATTTTTAATTTCTGATGGAGAGAGATGATGGATGGATGGTGGAAGATAGTTGACAAAATGATATGGTGTTGAGAGTGTATGATAAGATAATGTTCTTTATTTAATCTAGTGGTTAAAATTAACTTTCCTATGATGGAAAACTTTTGTCCTTTCCCATGTGAAATGCCATCGGTGAAGTTTATCCTCCCACCGAACAAAGAAAAAAAATCAACTTCAAGTAGTCATAACACAATCTAAGAAAAAACAAAAATACGATGATAACCAACCTCTCTTCAAATGAATTGTGTGGGCACGACTATGCTTTTTATCCCTCTCTTGATTGGAATTTTCGCTCTTATTTCTATTGTTGGAAAAATAAACAGAGAAAATTTCCACACAATAGACCACTAAAAAAAAGTTATCACTCAATTTGCAATGTTTACCAAGAAAAAATGACACACTCTCACATAATTTTCACACTAAAAAAATGAAAATCCTTTCAATTACAATTGTTACACAATGAAAATTTGAAACTCTTTCAAGACAACTAACTATCTAAACATATAATACACCCAAAAACCTAAAATTATTATGGTAGAGAAATCTCAAACTCCTCCAAATTTATTATAATTTTCTATTTTTCTTCTTATTACTTGATGTGAGACTTAAATGAATATATTTATTTTGACACAATAAACAAATATTTTTAGGGAATTTATTTTTGACTCAGCAATTGTTTCTTTTCTTATAAATGAGCACAACATAAAGTATTCGTTGGTGGGTCCTTTTCAAAAGATATTGAAGAATGTGCTTAAGGTAACGAGTGTGGGCATCAGAACATGTACTGCAGGGAAGCCTCCAATACTACAAATGCTCTGCTCATATCAAAAGTCACTCTCACTCCACATTTCCGAGGTAACCCTCCGAATCAGTGAGAGATTACTTTCTTTCTTTTTCTTTTTTCATAGCATAGTAGAAAAAGAGAGAGAAAAGGAATACCAAGCATGGAAAAGTACCTTTTTTCTTTTCTAGGAGAACCATTGCTTGATTATAACCATTTGATCATACTATTTGGACACAAATATTAAAAGGTCATGTTAACAGGTATACTAGTTAAAAAAGTTAAAAATAAATTTTTTTTATTAAAAACAACAATTTTTTGACTTTCATAAAATAATAAAAAAAAATCACTCATTACGAAACAAAGAGAGTATTATTTATTTATTTATTTTTGTTAAGTACTCCCTTCCGTCCTCGTTAAAGTGGTCTAATAGTATAGTGAAAGGTAGATAATCCAATTTCCTCGTAGACCAGTAAGCCGGATGGAAGTACTATCATATTCAAATCTTTTTCTCAACAAGATACACTAATACCAAATTTATGGAAATAATCATGTACTCGACTCTTTTTATTTTTCTATCTTCTCTAGGCATACCAAACGTGGCCATAGTGGGAGACAATACAATCAAATGCATATATTTATCGTAAAATAGTACTATTAGTGATTTTTTCCAGTAAGCAAAACATTTTATTAAAATCATTTAGCTCAACATCATTGCTAATCTTGATTAAGAAAGTATCATTAGTAATTACGATCTCTCCATTTTTTATAAATAGTTGAAAAGAACACTTAATCATGTGCCCAAGCCAAATGTAAAATATAAAACACTATAGTTCAGTTACAATAATAGTCTAATTTAAAGTTGCAGACCACCACACCGAAGTACATCCCAAAACATGATTAGGTAAATGCACACATGATTTTCTTTGGAAAATAGAGTTGAGCAAACACATTTTTTATATATGTTTTTCGTTAAATTCGTGTTAATGCTTGGCATAATGCAAGTTTATCACATTACAAATATCAATACATACCTTCTTAATCATTAACCCGATTAGTGTTAATAAAAGTGGTCCAAAAGTAATCATAAACAGAAAACTGAAAGAATAACTATATTGGGAATAACTCAAGTCTCACATCGTAGAGATATGACTCTTTGATAAGAGCTTATAAAGAGGCGACACTCATCACCTCACAAAATCAGCTTGTGAGTTGGGGATTGACTCTATTTAAAAACACATGTTCAAGTCAATCTTTTGTCTGTGGTGTAATTCTAATATTTGAAATGCTAGACTCGTTCACGTAAATAAACTAATTACTTTTAACTTAAGTGACTTAGGTTTAATTCCAATTTGCAAATTGCAAATTTTGTAGTCAAGCTAAAATACCAAACAATTGCATACATCAGTAATTAGATAATCTGAACTTTTAGATCTAATACATTATGATATATGTAAGTTGGATGGTACCTTGACTATAGAAACAAAAAAAGATAATTTATCACTTTTATTGGTGATTGTTCCAACTATACTTTTGTGTGTGTGATGAAAAATAAAAGTGATGTGCTTGATATGTTCAAAATCATTGTAACAAAAATTTAAAATCAATTCAATAAGAAAATCAAGTGATTTCGTAGTAACAAAAGCACATAATATGGTTCACACACTTTCAATGAGTTGCATAAAGAGCACAAAATTATTCATGAAATAACTGCAACTTATTTTTTTTGAAATGAAATGGTAAAGCCGAAAGAAAGAATAGAACCTTTATCAAGTTCATTGTTGCAATCATGCCTAATTCCAACGCTGCATCTCATTGGTGGGGATTAAATTTTATTAACTGTTTGTTTTGTGCTAAATAGAGTCTAAGAAGAAAATTTCTCCATATGAAATTTTTAAGCAAGACAACCTAACTGTCTAATCTTTGAACTTGGGGTTGTATGTCTATGTTTGGATCTCGGACCCCAAGAGAGTTAAACTTGCTAGTAGAGCATATGAATGTGTATTCATTGGGTATGTTATTAACATAAAGAATATAGATTTTATGACCTAAATGCTAAAGTCATCATGGAATCAAATGATGTTGATTTCTATGAAAATAATTCCTCCTTTAAATTAGGAAATAGTCGGGGCACTGCAACTTATCATATTCCAGTAATTAGATATAGTGATGAGAACATCTAACAAGATGTAATAGAACCTTGAAGAGTTAAAAGATCAAAAGTTGGTAAAGAGTATATACTCGATTATATGGTCTACACATTAGAAGATGATCTAACAAGCCTTCAAGAAGTCATGTCTTCCTTGGATGTTGATTTGTGGCATGAAGCTATAAATGATCAAATTAATTCATTAGAGTCTAACATGGTTTGATGTAACGACCCTATTTTCGTATATTATATTTTTATATATTTTATTTTATGGATTTGCATTTAAATATATTTTCTAGTAATCGAGGAATAATTATTTAGCGCGAAGATAAGTTCGTAATCGAGTTTTTAGAGTTTTGGGCCAAGAGGGTGAATAGTGTTGGGCTTTAGTTTATGAGTATTAGTGATGATCAAGTGGATATGATAGTAGTGAGCTTGGATTGGATTGAAAGGCTAGGATGAGTCCTTGAGAGTTAGTAAGGATGGATGGCCAAGATTAATTGGATTGGATTATAAGAGATTATCACAAAACTTTTTGAAACACTATTCATTGCTTTTGAAGAGGAAGAAAACGTGGAAGAGGAGAAGAAGAGAAAGAGAAAAGCTAGGGCAAGTGATTGGAAGCTTGGGTTGCTAGAGAACTTTGATTTCAAGGTAAGAGAGTTAGTATTACTTGATTACAAGTGATTAAGAGAAGGGGAGAATGTCTATTTCTCCATCCCAAACTTCTCATTCACTTTGTATAGGTTTTGATAGAAGTTTTTATGGTTTAAAAGTTGTTAATGATTATGTTTTACTTGCTTGAATGCTAAGTGATGATGCTAGTATGTTTGATTGAGAGTTATTGTGTTGTGAATTCATAAGAAAAGTTATGAAAAGTTTAGTGTTTTAAACCCTAATTTCTATGCTAGATGCAATCTTTGCTTGTGATTGTTTTTAAAGGATGTTTTATGATGGAAAGTTGTTTTTAACATGTTCTGGAAGTTGGGTAACCTTGAATGGGCTAAAATGGTGGAAAAATCACATTTTTACATGACTGTGTACTGATACGGTCGCTTGTAGCGACCAGGCTCGCTTGTAGCGACCAGACAGGATAATTCCCTGCCTATCTGCGCTTGTAGCGACCACACTGGCGCTTGTAGCGACCAGGCTCGCTTGTAGCGACCAAGAGCTCGCTTGTAGCGACCAACCCTGAACAGGCCAACTTCGTTGAATTGTTCTGGAGGTCCTGGTGCGCGCGGGGATGGCTTTTTGCTACTGCATTCTCAATATATGTTTTGGAAACCTTGCCCACCATTTTAATTCATTCTTAATACTTCCTAAAGATTATTTATTCAAGAAAGGTTTGAGTAAAACCCTAACATAGTGGTTTTGTGTGCATATGTGTTATATATGTTTGAAATGGATAAGTTATCAAAGTGTGTGGGTTATCCTTTGGACCCTTTATGTGTTTGAGATGGTTGAACATGTTTGAGTATATACATGTTGTGTTTTATGATTTTGGCCATGAGAGCCTAGTGGTTGTGTATTTTGTTGTTGTTGATGTTGTGATAATTATCAGAGTGCTGATAATTTAGTGGTTGTGTTTGTGTTTGTTGTTGTTGTGATAATTATCAGAGTGCTGATAATTTAGTGTTTGAGTTTGTTGAATTATCATGCATTTCATGATTGTATGATACCCGTGTGCGGGTTATTCGATGATATCCGAGTGCGGATATGAAATCCAAGAGTGCTTGGTTATCAAGAGTGCTTGATAAGGATATAAGTTTATCCGAAATGATTTGGTACCACATGCATTAGTGAATGCATTTTGAGGCATGCATCCTTTGTGACATTAGTGTTCATTTAGGAATTATGTGTGCATAATGGTTGTTAAGTGATATTATGTGTGCATAATGGTTGTGAGTGGTAATTGTATTTGATGATGTTTTGTGCGTTGTCAATTACGTGTTGCGTTTTGGTTATGTATAATAATGTGTTATTATACCTGTTTTTTTGGCTGTGATACTAACACTCTCTGTTTTGTGATATTTGCTGGATCTTTGGGGATCCAGATTATCAGGTTGGCGAGGCTATCGTTGAGGAATAGCCCTTTGCTGTCTAGGAGCTTTTGTAGTGGTGAGGGCATAGCTTAGCTATCCTTACATTTTTGGTACTAGGTGTTGTATCCTAGTTAGAGTCTAGGGCTCTGATATTTGTAACACCATTTTGGGTATCTGAACGTTTATGTATAGATTTGGCAATAGTCTATGTGGTTGAATTGCCTCTTTTGAAAATCTTATGTATATATTTTTGTGTATATATATGCATGCTTGGTTATAAGCTGTGTTGGTTGTTTTTCCGCTGCTGATTGTGAATCAAATATATTTTGATCTGTGGATGTTTTATGAAAATGAGTTTTCTTAATGTTGTAACTTCCTATGGCCTTAACGTTTTCTTTATTAAAGTTAATAATCGGCGGTTAAGGGTTAGGGTGTTACATTTGACACTTAGTAGATTTGTCTCTTGATTGCAAATCAATGGGTTGTTAAATGGATTTTAAAAAAGAAACTAAAAACCTATGAAACTATTGATAAATACAAGGCTCGCCTTATTGCCAAATGTTTTAGGCAGGGAGGAAATATAGATTTCTTTGACACTTTTTCGTTAGTCACTGAAATTACATTCATAAGGGAACTAATTTCACTTGTTGCTATTCATAACTTGGTAGTACATCAAATGGATGCTAAAACTTCTATTATAAATAGTGACCTAGAATAAGAAATCTATATGGAGCAATATGAAGGTTTTGTGATTTATGGACAAGAAAACAAAATTTGTAAGTAAGATAAATCTATGTACGGACTAAAACAAGCTCCAAAACAATGACATGAACATTTTGATAACTTAATTATATCAAACAAGTTTAAAGTGAATGAAAGTGACAAATATATTTATTACAAATATGAAAATAACATTTACACAATCATATATCTCTTTGTAGACGACATACCCATATTTCATTCAAATATTCATGATGTGAATGTTGTGAAATCACTATTGTGTAACAACTTTGATATGAAATACCTTGGAGAAGCGAATGTAATTTATGGTATTAAGATTACTAGGTCACAAAAGCCTCACTTTAAAATTTGTTTTTGGCCTCCAAATATGTTGGGTCAGGACCTGGGTGTATAGCCACATGATAATAAAATAAGACGAGTATTATGAACACACTTTTTATAACAATCACTCTTATTAGATGAAATTCATGTAGGTCTCATCAATTTTTTTTAAGAAACCAAATTAGCCCATCAAAATTGAGCAAGCTTGAGGGTAGGTCTCATCACTTTATGTGGGACATGTTTTCAAAGGATGAAATCTCACATTGATTTCATCTAATAAAAGAGTTTGTGTTAGAAATAGAGTGTTTTTATCATTTTTCATAGAATAAAACAACTTAAAGTCGATCAATTAACTAATGTATAGGTTTCCATTAGATTAGAAGAGTTAATGTCATTTCACGCACATTATTTATTTGTGAAGTAAAGATATGGTTAAAACATTCTTAGCTCAGCCACAATGGAGCCCTCCTGTTTAGGTGTTTAAGTGGGTTCCGTGCGTACACACATAATCTATTTATAATTTTTTAATGTTAATGCCTAATAAACACCTAATTCCTCCAACCCCCAACGCCTCAACAAAATTTACTAAATAGGTCTCACCGACAACTATATATATATATATATATATATATATATATATATATATATATATATATATCATTACATTTCATCAACCCTTATTTATTTTATGACTATTAATTAAATCAAATTAAAAAAATGAAGACAGAAAATGTTCTTCTATAGATACTCTTCTCTTTAAGCACTAACAAATACCACTCCACAATAGAGGTCTCAAACCATGAACTCTCATGATACCACTACTATCGAGTCTTGAGAGAAGTTTGAAGGATCGTCACATTAAGTTTTGAGTAACATTGTAACAACACATGTGAAATTGAACACGACACTTTACCAAAAATTTAAATATGAGTGTCTCAATCATATGTCTCTCAATATTCATATTTCCATCCAATGCGGATTCATTTAAACTTGAGACACAAATACGTGTATCTTTATGCCAAAAACAATTTGTTCCATAAGTTGACGAACACTTATTATAAAAACTTCTTCTAACAAAACTTGTTCCAAGTTCATTTTGAATAGTGGTTCATATACCAACCATGGTGGATGAAATCATGTTGTTCACTCAAAATCAGAGATACAATCAATCCTCATAATGAGATGATTAATTGTGAGTTGAAACCAGTTCATAAATTATAATTTAATTCTTTCTTCAAAAGCGTACGTATTTTTCAATAGAAAGGAAAGGGATGGACTCTATCGTAGTCGGCAGGGGCATTCAAAGGACAAAAAGCAAAACATAGTAAAATTGGAAAAACTGTCAAGTCCTTACCCTTTTACGCAAGCAAAGAAACCACATGATACAAAATTGTCAAATTAGTACTTGTTATTATTAAATTAATAGTACCTCAAAAAAAATTATAAATTAATAATAGCAAAAACAGTGAAACTAGCTTTTTACATATGACTTCATAGGAGGCACTGAAGTCTATTTATTTATTAACCTTTTTTTTTTAAAGAAGTCTATTTATTTATTTTAAATTGTCTAATTAAATAGAAATTCATCTTTTAAGATGAATAAGTATGAAATTTAAGGTTTGAATTTGGTCCCCTAAACTCACAGGGACAAAGTCTATTTATTTATATTGTGTATTAAAAGACTAAATTGGTTATTGTCATTATTTAGAAAGAAGCACTAAGAACTAAGGGTGTTTGCAATGCGAATTAGTTCGGTTTTGAGACTAAAAGTCATCCTAACCGTAAGATAAAAATAACATGTGGTTTGACTTGGTTTGATTGACTTTTAAAATATAAACCAAACAAAATCAAACTAATGTAGTCTAAGTTGGTTCATTGTTGTGAATTTTTGCGAGACATTACAATTTTTATTTCCAACATTAAAATAAAGTTAAAAAGTTAAAAACACTTATTTTTAACAATGTTTCATAATTTATCCAGCATTAAAATTTTATTTTCATCCAACTATGTTCTCAACAACATAAACCAAATTAAAACATGGACAAAAAAGTAACCCTATATAATAAGAAACACAAAAGACTAAGATTTTATCATTCTCTAAAAGTTTTCATTAAGTTTATATGACTTGATATATAACTAACATAAATAGATCTGCAAAAGTGCTAGTAGCATCAAATTAAAGCAGATAAATACATTTTTGAAATAAAAAGGAAAGAAGAAACTTAACAAAAGAAAAATTATGTCATTCTACAAAAGTTATCATTGAGTTTCTATGAGTATTGTGATGAGTGACATAAGTTTAATTAATGTTTCTCTTATGTTATGGTTTGGTTTGGTTGATAAAATAAAAATTGCAAACATACACAAACCGCACGGTTAAATAAAAAAATGGCCCGTATACATCCAAAACAAATGCGATTTTTTACGGTTTCAGTTTGAATTGTTTTGAACACCTCTACTAAGAACAACGTGGTACATAGAAATAAAAACATCGATTTGATCATTATCTTTTTAAGAATATTATTCATGTTAAACGTGGCCCGATCCAACAAATCGAAAGACCTAAAGCAAACTTAGAAACGAGACCCATCGAAAATTAACAACAATAAAAATAGAAACCTTTTAAAGCTAATTAGTTTTTATAATGTTAAATGAATTTATATGATCCATTAATGTTTTAATTAATTAATAAAAATTTAATGAGTAAAATTTATACAACGAGGCCTAAAAAATCAACACTAATAAAATTAACACTACTAATCAAATCTAAAAAGTACTCTAGAGGCCTAAAAAATTGAGGTTCAAAATGGCTGCTTTAGTTACACCCCTTTGAGACGGCTTTGATTTTAAAATAAATTTTAAGTGTATTTTAGACATAAAGAATTATACTAACTTTTGGCCAAAAATAATATTATTGTGACGTAAGAACACATTGAATCGTTTATAAGAATTATATTAAATTTTTTACATTTTATCGTACAAAATAATATGATGATCCTTCAAGCTAAACTGAGACATAAGAAAAAAAATATTATTTCATTGTTTATAAGAATTAAATTAACTTTTTTTTTCGTTTTATCGTATAAATAATCAACATTCACTATAATGGGTAGTAAAAATCAGAAAAATTAAAATTTATTTCGCCGACACTTTTGATAAATAAGATTTAGTTATTATAACTGTAAATGGTAAACATATTTTTTTTCAAAAAATAACTCATTTAGTTATTAATTTAAAGATCGGGTGTACGAATGCACTCGAATACCGTAGGAATTATCATATAAGTATACTAAATAAGACCCATAATACATATCCCTTAAAAAAAAGGTCCCATAATAATATGAAATTGAGAGTTTAAGTTTATTTTAGGTTTTAACCTGGTCTTATATTCTTTCAAAAAAAAACTTGGTCTTATATATTTTAAGCGTTTTAAATTGAAAAAATTGTTAGCAACGTTGGAATAAGTCCGTCCCTTCTATGAGTTGGCCGTTAAATATGGAGACTTGGTAACGGAGTGCACACATGGAGGAACTTTGGCGGCTAGTAATTAAAAAAACAAAATGCGACATAATCTTATCATTTTTTAAAAAAAGAAAAAAAACATAATATAATATAATAAAGTCTGAAATGGGAATTGAAGGAAAATCGGAATCTAAGGTTCGATTTATCTACCTCTCTAATTCAAATTTTAGGGTTTTAGCTTCTTCATCCCAAATTATGTTTTAACCCTAAAATTTGAGTTACAAGTCTCATTTGAGTCCGGACAACTTCAAGGTTTAAAGTGGTATGAGTCACCAACCTTCATAGGGGTTCAATTTTTTTTATATTCAAATAATATCACTCTTAAGATTTATCAACTCATATTACACCTTCATCAAATCATATTTAAATAGTCTACACCGTTTTAAACTTGAACAATTAAAATTAAGGCAAAATACATATTTTGGTCCTTTAAGTTTGACAAAAATATCGGATAAGTCTTTTAAGTTTTAAATAGGTCCTTTAAGTTTTTTTATGTTTCAAATAGGTCCTTTAAGTTGTTAATTTAATGCATCTATTTGATGTTTTTAAAGTTTTTAAGTTTCAAATATGTCCTTGAAATGATAATAAGGACCTATTTGAAACTTAGGGTTTAGGGTAACAAAGACCTATTTAAAACTTAAAAAAACTTAAAGGATTAATTTGATATTTTTATCAAACATAAAAGATCAAGAGGTATTTGATGTAAAATTAATTCTTTCATCACACATGTGTGTAGTAATCAAATACAAATATGTCACTGTTTCTTCTTAAGTACCGATTTGGACCTATACTCTTATTTTATATTATTTTCAAAAAGTTGGTTTAATTTTTCTGAATGTGCCCACGTACTTTCCCTTCTCTGCTTCTATAAATACCTCTGTTACGTCCCTCCCCACCATGTATCAGAAGCATTAAATGTTTCATAATAATGGGATCTACCTAGCAAGCATTTTAAATAAATAATTTATTTAAAAGGAGTTAGTTGGTTTATTATAAGCTTCAACTCAATACCATAGCTCTTGTATTTTTTGTGTGAAAGAATCTGTTAAGCTCAGGAGGGATAGCGCCATAGAATGTCTTCCATTTGATTGATTGATCTTCTCTAGCGCTATCCATCCTGAGTTTCATGGCTTCTTCATACTCTCTTCCATCTCTTGTTAGTTCATCATCCATCATAATCAAAGGTACCCTTTTCTGGTTTTTAGCTAATTGGTATGATGTTCATCATCATGCACTATACAAAATTGTTTCATTATACTTTTGTTGTTCTGCTTCTTAATTTTGTTTTTAAATGTTATGACGATTACAATGACTAACATTCTTTTTATGTTTGGATTAACGATTGGCTGAATTAGAGTGTGTTAATGTTGTTTTGACAAAAATTGGATTTGAAGTTTCAACAAAATTACGGTGTCACTGTAATTTTGTCAAAACTTATTTCTAATTCAAACACGATACAAGGTTGATGCATTACTCTATATTGTTCTGCTTCTTTTGTTTTTAAGAGATCATGTATGTTTGAATTTACGGTGAGTTTGACCAAATTACGATATACAGTACCACTGTGATTTTGATAAAACTAGACTCTCAAGCTTCAACAAAATGAGGTGTTAATGTGATTTTATCCAACTCACCTTCAATTGAAACATTGACCATGAGGAAGAAAGTGACAGAAATGGAATGTCACAAGCCAATGGTTGTCAAGTTTATTGCAAGAACCTTTTTCTCTCTTTTGATTCAGTACTTCAAAAGTTTCCACTTTTTCACTGTATTTCAAATAATTGGTAACACCATTTGTGTTGCAGTTTTCAAAAGCAGAAGATCTAATTATATGATTCTCATTGTGAACAATTAATTAATTCTTTTATTTATTTATCGTGAATTTTCTAGCTCATAATCTACATGTTTAAATCATGATATTCTATGGGGGAAAAAAATTCTTCTCCTTCAATTGTTGAAGAGAAATGTTATAAATTAAATGCTTCAGTGTTAAAGGAGACTAGTAAAGTACTGGTATATGAAATGATCAACCACCTTGACCAAAAAAAAAAAAAAAAAAGAAACGATCAACCACTGAACACTAGAAACTCACCACTAGTTTTTGTGTTGATCAAGTTAAAAAGGGTTTTAATTGTTTTATAGATTTATAGAATAAGAACAACTTATTAGGTTCCATTCATCAATAGAAGATTTTTTTATTAAATAATAAATTATGTTAGTTCTTATTTTGTCAGTGGAAGAATTAAACTCATAACTTCATTATCACTTCAACTCTTATGTAGTTATGTTCATTTTTCAAACCAACCAATCACATTATTACTGTATAATTTTAAATTAATACCCGAATAGTGTATACTTATATTGTTCATATGAATTTTGGTCTATATGTGATGGATCAAGTACTAATATTCTAATAATCAATTTATATATTAAATTATTAGAACTTTGATAATCATGCACCCAAACTCATATAGTCTATTTTATGTAAACTTTAATATATAGACATGTCTTCAATAATATTAAGGAACCACCCAAATTGTAACTCAATCCGACTTAATTTTTGGAGTTCAAAATATTATAGAGAGAAATATTTATGGGCATATGAACTCAGACTAACAATTTACTGCAAATCAGTACTCTTTGTTATTAGTTTTTTTTTTCTTTTTTTGTGAATCTCTTTTAGGACAACAACCCCAATTGAAAATAATAAAGGAATGATAAATGCAAACACAGAATGCATGATGTTTGGCAAAAAGGTTCCACCACATAAATCTTATGTCTTGTTATTTTTTTCACTACATATATTTGAGACTAAGGTGTACTTTTTCCATTACTTGTTCCCCCTTCACATTTGATGTAACGTTCTAAGCATCCTTAAACAGGGCAAGGATAAGAGGAATATTACGTAGAAGAAATTAAGATGAGAAATTAAAACAGATTATATAATATAAGGTGAACTTAGCTAGCTAGCTATTGTCACATGGGGTGATGGACTAAGAGATGTTGACTACTCCCAACTTCGTGTAAGTAACGGTCTAAGTCCAAATTCCCATGATTTAGGTTGCCCAACGTTGAAGCTATGGTTTGTGCAATTCAATATGTCTGCCCCCACCCCTTAATTATATGATATAGTTTCCCATTTAAATCTAGTGGGGTTCTAAAGTGGAATATGTATCTTATCGTATGTTTGGGATATATTTGAATTACCAACAATGGCCACACTAATGTTTTCTATTATTCGATCGTGTTTAAATGACACTAACATGTGCTCTAAAAATATTGTTTAAAAACTTTATATAAAAGAAATTTTATCTAAAAAATATAAGTTAAACTATTAAAAATGGAATAAATTTATTGTTATTTTCTATAAAAAGTTATTTATTTTTATAAACAAATGTTACTCCTTTCATTACTTAAACAACACTCAAGGACATTTGTTAACATTTTATTTTATTGCATATCAATAGAATTGTGAATGCTTTATTTAAAATAAAATAAATATAATTGTAAATGATCTCTCGTTGTGTTATAATTTTAATAAATATTTTTAAGCCATATAAAGTTTTTCATGTCTTGGACTGAGACATGGTCATCTCACCCTAAATTTTTATTATATAAAAATATCAGCAACTAATGTATGCCTAATCAAGAATGCCACATTGTCAAAAAAAGGAATGTCACATGCCAATTCTTATGTTTTTTTCTTTTTATTTTTATAGTTTCATTCTATATTAAGTGTACAGAACTATTTTAAAGGGTCTTTAAAAAAAAAAACTATTTTTCCATCAACATGAAATGGCTTCCTCAGCAGAAAAATACATCAATTGATTTTATTTTATGAGTTATGCTAACTTGTGCACTTAGGACACACGTTAAGCATTTCACTAATGGTAAGAGTTTATTCAAAAAAATCAATATTAAACATTTTGAGCAATAAATTAACACAATTTTCAATACATAATTTCTATTAGTGAAATTTTTAACATATGTCCTAATGACACAATTTAACATTTCCCTTATTTTATTTATAAACTAGTAATAGACCCGTGCTTTCGCACGGGTCACGTAACATTGCGATAATTATATAAAAAAAATTATATTGTTAATATTGTAGAATGTTTATAGATATTAAATGAAAATTATGAATATTAATGTAATGATTCTATTAATTTTTTTTCTCTTATATAAACAAAAATTTGTTAAATAGTTGAGTCACACCAGTTATGAATTTTATTTGCTTATATATGCGAAAACAAATTTTTATGTACATAAAATTTTGAAAACTCGTAACTATTTTCAAAATCAAAATCAATGTAGTGTTTTTATTAAATAAGTTTTTATTTTATATGCAAAAGACTGTTCAATGTTTGCACCGCACCCGTTGCAAATTTTATGTATTTATATATGCATAAACAAATTTTTATATACATATATGAGAAATTTGATATGATAAAATTTTAAAAACCCATGACTATTTTCAAAATCAAAATTAATGTAGTGTTTCTATTAAATAAATTTTTATTTTATATGCAAAAAACTGTTCAATATTTGCACCGCACCCGTTGCAGATTTTATATACTTATATCTAAATAGACAAATTTTTATATAAATGTATGAGAAAGTCGATATGATAAAATTTTGGAAATACATGACTATTTTCCAAATATCAAGATTAATGTAGTGTGTCTATTAAATAAATTTTTATTTTATATTTAAAACACAGTTAAATATTTAAACCGCACTCGTTGAGGATTTTATATGCTTATATATGGAGAAGAAAATTTTTATGTACGGATATGTGATAGTCGATATGATAAAATTTTGAAAAGTCGTGACTATTTTCAAAATATCAACATTAATGCAGTGTTTCTATTATTTAAATTTTTATTTTATGTGTAAAACAGTATTCAATGATTGCACTGTTCCCGTTGCATATTTTAAATATTTATATCTACAAAAACAAATTTTATATACATATATGAAAAATTTATTATGATAAAATATTAGAAACTCATGATTATTTTCAATAAATAAACATTATCCGTAATTAATTTTTTTTAAAAAATAAATAATTTAGTTTCATAATTATCTGTGAAAATTGCTTACACTTGTGATGAACATTATCCGTAATTAATTTTTGAAAAAACAAATAAATTAAATTTTGCAAAATGACCATTATGCACATAAAATTAAGGAGATCATGAGTTTTAATAAGGACGATTATAAAATTTTGTTGTACTTCGATTTTTATATATTGTTAGTAGATAGATGTCTAGTTTGAAGATGTTATTTTTGATACCACCAAACCTATATTTCTTCATTTCATTTTCACAAGAATTCGCTTCTCTTGGTTATACACCACTATATTATTTTTTAAAATTCAGATAAAGAATTATTTGCAAGGAGTATATATATCTTGACTTCCATATAATTTGGAATAAAAACTATAAGAAACTATGACATTGTACTACAAAATAAAATCTATCCACGGACCCTAAGGTCATGTTGCCGTACCTATATAAATGAAAGATTCATGAGTAAGTGGGCCCGGTCTTATATAATTAATGGGCTCATGTGGTGAAGTTAAAGTCTCATTCATCGTGGTAAGACTGATACTTTTCTCATCATATTTGTTTCTCACGAGTTCTATTTTTTCTTGAAAAATACCTTTTATTTGAATTATATAATCTGAAATAAATTGTTAGATATTCTCGAATACCTAACAATTGAACACATGGACCCTAAAAGGTCTTGATGTTGTCGTACCGAAAATTGTCGTACTATAAAGTCACTTTGATCCAACGTGAGTCAAGTCACGTTCGGTAGCACCAACATCACAATGAGTTCTGGTATGCTAACAGAACAACATTGAATGCTTCTAACCAAGCTATTAATGACCTGTAACATATACATGCTCATAATTGATCCAAATTACACCAATTTAACAACATAATTCACTCATAATACTCATCATAACATAATCACACATAATTGATCAAAATTACACAAATTTGTCATTAAGTACACAATCCACAAAAGATTAAATTTCATTAAAATGCAACATTATGAATTTTTTCGAACATATTAAACTATTATACGTCAACACATATTACACTTCAATGTAACGGACACAAAGATATAAGATATTATTTTCAACCATCAACCTAAACATGTAATCTACATCGCCTTCATCAAGAACTTTGGGAATATTTTGCATACATCTCGGATTCGCATTACCGCACTTGCATATGAATCATTAGTAGGAGATTCAACCACTTCATCCCAAGCTCTCTTGATGTTGTTAACTACGTCACTTGCCTTCGTCTCATTCACTTCCTTCACTTCTTTCCCATCAACTTTAACATCCTTCGACTTCGGTTTGACTCTGCAGTCTGTGATACATTTAGCTCTTAGATTCTTTCCAATATGAAAATAACAAAGTAAAGCGGCAATTTCAGAGATAACTTTGGCAACAACATTCATCAGAGCATTGTCACTGTCAGTGACAACCATCTTAGGCATATTGAGTTTTGAGGACAAAAGACCAACCAACATCTCCAGAACCCATGTAATGTTATCCTCTTTTTGAGAGGCAAGAAAGGCAAAATATTACAATCTGAGGGTAGTCCTGTCCCCTTACACTTTTAGAGATTTTTCACTATAATCACACAAGATTGCAATTTGCTCAAACACACAGCAAGAAACTTCCTTTACCTCACAGAAGAGAACTTCTACAATCAGAATTTAACAAATAAATGAGATTGTGTTTACACTTGATATGCAATCAGAGGTGTAAGAGACTTAAATTGCAAGTGACTTCTAAACACTTAAGAAAAATCCTAAGATTGAAAGTTTGTAAGAATTTTCTAAGTGTTTGTGCGCTATATAGTTTGACAGAGTAATGACACTTGTAAAAAGATAGAAATCTTATTATTTTTCTTCAACTGCTCAGGTCCTTATATAGGAAATAATGAGAGAACCGTTGTTGAAGAAGTGCCCGCACATCAATTAAGTCCTTGAGAAGCTTGATCAGAGACGTTGAAGCTTTTTCTCAAATGGATAATGTCGTTGACTAGTCATTAGAAAATGCTTTTCTTCTAATAGAATGATATGTTACATTCTCTTTGTCCTTGAATTTTCTTGTTTATTTCTGCATGTGGTCAGAAGACAAGAAATTGTACTACTAAGAGTTTGAAAGTGATATTCATTTAGAAGACGACAAATTGAGTTAGAGTCTCCAGGTGCTGACGTCATCTTCAGATGCTTCAACCTTTAGAGTCTTGTTTCCATCATAGGCTTCTTAGCAAAATGTATTTTCTTATGAGAGCGTTGACCTTAAATTTGACCTTTCTTTAGATCTTGTTCCAAGTCACGATAGTTTTTTTTTGCTTCAGATGCTCTCCTATGCGTTAAGAGTCTTGATATTTCAGAACTGAAAGTGGACTTTGAGAGTCAGAATTTAATTATATGGTCCTGCTCACTTGAACACACATTAACATATTCAATTGTTCTTTCATATTTTATTATCATCAAAACTTTAGAGGCATTGTTCAAAACTCATTTTAGTTCAACATTAAATAATACATATATTAAACAAATAAATTAAATTAAAGTAAATGATAATACACACACACACGATGAAATACAATAGAAAGAGCAGACATACTGACATAAGAGTGTCTGTCTGTACACTAGTAATTTCTTAAGTATAAATAAATTTTCACCTATAGAATGTTCATTTCTATGCGATTATTAGTTGTTTTTATCAAAATATAAATATATTTTCAATTCGTTAAATGAGACGATAATAAATAAATGAATACTTATAATGATTTAGCTAAACATTAATATGAATATTAAGAAATTTACATGTATTATTGGTTACGTATAGATATGTTTATTGTCAATCTTATATAGATGTTGTTCATGAGGTACTTCAACGGTAAAAATTTGACATTGTAATTTTAAGGGGCAAAATTTAAATCTTCTCAAAGAGTTTGTAAAATGATCTTTAATACTACTTTAAATAATAATAATTTCCATTTTATAAAAAGATTCTATTGATGTTACTTTTTATTTTGCAAATCAGATCAATCAATCTTACTTTTTATTATATTAATTTTCTGTGATATCATTTTCATATTTGAGAAAATAAATTTCTAGCCGGTATGTGAGAATTTTATAGAATTATGTTCACTAACCGTCATCCTCCTAACATGTGAGACTCATAATTTCATTTTTTCTCTTTCGAAAATTTATATATCTATATTTGTTTCTTTTGAAAATGTATATATCTATATTTGCTTCACGAAAAAATTAATATAAAATAAAGGAAGAATGTGGTAAAATTGAAAAATGTTTGTATTTAAAGAATTAATTAATATTAATGTAGCTGTCAATTTCTGTTTAGTTATAAATTTTGACTTCATTTATATCATCTCTTTGTTGTTTTGCTGAAGAAACTTCTAGTTCTTGGTTATTTTTTAAACATTATTTTAGGTGTATCCTATTTTTTTAATTCTTTTTTGTATTACATATTTTTTTAATTCTCATCCATACATTTTTTTAATCTAATTCCTTACTTACTATAGATACAAGATTATATTTATAGTGTTACAAAAAGAAAAAGATTATTTTATACTACCATTTTTTTCATTTTTTATTTATCAATAACTCACATTATACATAGGTTCTATAGTAATTTAGCTGTCCAAATCTTTAAACCTTAATATATAAATACGAAAGACCTAAGATGTTAAAACACTTACATATTGAGAGATTCCTATCTCTAAATGCACATCTTAAATTTTATCAATTCATTTCATACGACTACACCTCAAAAAATACATAGCCATTAAGAGATGCATTAATAAGTGTAGTCATATATAGTTGTTACGTGTTGAATTTGCAAATGTTTATAATCATATATAGATTTGTTTTGAGGAATAATCATATATAGATCACCTCCCAAATCATATATATAGAATTTTCTTTCTTTTTTTTGAAAGAAAAACATATATATAGATGTTACGTGTTGCGTTGCAAAATTAAAAAAAAAAAAAAAAATAGCCCCGTCCCAACAAATAATGCAACAAGAGCACTCAATTAAAAGTTAAAACCACCCCCAGTAAGCTACATTTTCAAAACGTCTTTTAATCCTTAATTACAACAAAATTTCCTATAAATTACTGCATTTTTTCACACATTGTCGCTCACCCACTTCTTTGCTCCTTATCACTTACTATCAAAACATTTTCAACATGAAACCAATTATGATACAATGGTTTGTTTTGCTTTTGGTTCCTCACTCGATCTCCCATCTCCCTGTACGAGTTGGCGGAGCCATATATAAGTGCGGGGATGCAGCTGCATCCCTTGGATTTTCAAAATTTACACCATGCTGCTCAATTTTATTTCTATTTGAACCTCTTGAAAATTTTCTATTGCATCTCTAAAGGTTTTGCATCTATAGCCATAGTTTTCCTCAGCCCATATAAATGACTTGTGACCCAATTTAATGACTTGTCTTTTGATACTTTCTCTTTTGGTTTTTCATATCTTAAGACACTTACGTTTCTTTTATATTTTTTTAAGGATACATTCCTTTTATATTATTTTCTTATTCATAATAGTTTCTTATTAATAATTAATTTTGTGCTCAAGTAAAAATGAGACAATTTCGATCGAACACAATTTTTATAAGTCATATGAGAAGCCTTTATCATTAAACCATATACACACACACACACACACACACACACACACACACAGTGGCGTATCCGGGATCCTAGGCCAGGGGTGCAAAATATTAATGATAAACTATATGCATAATCATCGTCAACATGCAAAATCATCTGTAACTTCAACGACCGATAAACTAATGGATAAACAATATGCTTTCTAGTTTCAACCAACTTTTATGAAAGATCACAAATTTCAATCAAAGATCCTAACAATATGCATATCAATGATATACTTCTCAAGTTGATTATCAAGCACCGACAAACTAGTAGGGCAACATTCTCGTTGATAAAACTTGCAAATTCAACAAGATTCTTGCTCACTTGATGGTAACTCTTCCAAATTTAATTGAACATGTTAAGAACTAATTCTCGTTCATTTGATCGGAACTTTCTTTAAAAAAATATCTCCATAGTCTCCTACAACAACAAAAAAAAAAGGCATGTGTGTATTAACAACAATACTCAACATTTCAATCATCCAAAGTCTATTAATTTTCAAAACTCAAAATTAATCAAGGTTGACAGCATCCATTGATTGACAAACATCTAGTAATTCTACAAAATCCCACTTGAAAAGGGAACTCTACCCATGGCAGCGCTATATACCCTGTTTGACAGCATCCATTAATCATGTTTGACATTTATAATAGAACTATTTTACAGTTGCAAGAAGGGAACTCTATAACATCTATTAATCATGTTTGACATTTTGTTATGTTTGAGAATATAACAAACTACCCTAGTGCTTTGAAGTTAAATGCAAAGCTAGTAAAAGCATTAAATCCCAAATAGAAAACTCATAAATTCCAATTTAAAACGTCTTGTTCCTGCAGGTGCTTTGAAGTTCCAATTAAAAACTCATAAAATCCCAATTAAAAACTCAAAAAATACCAAAGTGCTTTGAATTGAGGCTCCTACAAGTGCAAAACGTCTTGTTCCAATTGAAAATTATCAAATTAAACTTATCAAATCCCAAATTAACCAATTGAACACTAAATCCTAAAACCCCAATTGATAATTTCAAAAAACCCTAAATTAACAAATCTCTAAAACCAAGATTCAAGATCCATTACCTTGCTTTCTAGCTTTACTATTCTTGAGGAAGGTTTGTGGTAGGTGGTGTGGTCATGGTGGCTTGTGAGTTGCAGAGAGAGGAAGATTCACTCAGAACTGCAGAAGGGAGAGGAAGAAGATTCGCGCAGAATGAAGAGGAGATGTGAGAGGTAGAGACCGATGGAGTGTGGTGGACGGTGGTGGTGGACTGGTGTGGTGGCACAGCCGCCGTTGGTGTGGTGTTGTTGATCTATGGATTTGGGAGATGAGAGGAGAGAAATTAGGTTAGAGTGAGAAGTTAGAGAGAAGTGTATAATTGGATTGTGAGACTGTTTTTTCAGACTTGGGTTCTCTTGGCCTAAGGTGCAAATAAAAATATTCAGGGTGTGCAGAGTGCAAAAACAAAAGGGGTATTGGTGAAAATTTTAAAAGTTCAGGGTGTGCAGGTGCACACCCTCATCATGCACTGGATCCGCCCCTATATATATGTGTGTGTGTATTACTAAATATTTCATCATATAGTTCCATTTCTTTTTGAAAGATTTCATATACTTTCATAACTTCATCCTCCTTCCATCCTAAATTATAAAAACAACTATTTTCTTTGTCTTAAAATTATAAGCAAAAAAAGACAAATTTTTACCCTTATTTAATCATGTTGTTTTAAAAAAAAAACATCTTTCTCAATTGTTTTTTACTTATTATGATAAAATTAAATGCAAATTATATTCAATTTACACTTCCCTCCGATCTTCTCCATGACCAATAATCAATAGAGAAGAACACAAAAAGATATACCCCAAATTATTATGTTTTAGTTTTTTTTTTATAAGTGTGAATTGATTGTTTTTTTTGTTTATAATTTAGAACGGATGAAGTATGTCATTCTCCATCTTCCTTTCTATTTTTTTTTCTTTTTTTCTTCTTCAAATGCTATAACTATGATCACTTTGACTCAAAAAAACTATGATCGTTAATTTCTTATTATTTATGGTATTCATCTTTCAAATTCTAACTTTCATGTGATATATATTGTAATTAGTTATTTGATTGGAAAAAAAATGATAAAATTAAATAAAAAAATAACTACAAGAAATTTTGGTATCTCTAATGAAATTAAAAGTATGAAGCGCCTAACTTGAGATGTTCGCTATGCCACTGCCAGCAACACCACTGTCACTCCAAAACGCTGCAAACCTATCAATGGATACAATGTTAATTTGGAAAGTTCCTTCATATAATTAAGTTGTAAAAGTTCTATTATTTTTCTTTACAATTAAGTTGTAATAGTTGTAAAACATTGACAATAAGTTTGTAGAAATTTATTTTATACTATTAAATATTTCGTCTCTTAAACCTATGATCATGCCGATGTGGAGAAGGCTATAGTGAATGCCATTGAAAAAAACCAGAACTTCGTTGTATTCGAAAAAATAGACAGATTTATTTGAATGAAGTTGGGTTGTGTCTAGAGCATGATGGAATGCTGCTGTGCTTTGGGTAAGAAAAAGTTTATATTGTTACCACTGTAAACGTGGTTGTTACTGTTTCTAAATAAAATAATAAATAATAATAATAATGAAATAATGGTTTTGAATATTTTTTTTTATTACTTTAATTACTAGATCTATATTCCGTCGAAAAGAATTTTACTAGATCTATTCAATATGCATTTTTTTCAGCATTGTTTCTTTTTTAAAAGATCAAAATGAAATATATTACAAAATTGAAATAGTCCTTCCAACACAAACTGTGTTGTGTCAGAAAAAATTAAAAAAAGTTACAAAACTACATTACAAATAAGAAGCAAAGAGAAAAAAACAAGCAAATTAAGAAACATACATCAAACAAGGAATGGGGCTAAGCTTCCACTAATGATAATTAAAATCGAACATGACATATTTTGATTTCAACCACCAATAGAATTGAAACTTAACTTTTTCACATAATATATGTATATGTGTTTACTAGGGTTTTTGGTAAACAAGACGCTAGTTTTAAATTAGTTACTTGCAGGATCAAACTAGAAATCCTAGAATATGTTGTGCAATTATTTCTCAAAAAATGTTTGAATGTTCATCATGTTCTTGAGTTTAAACATGAGAAAGATGAAGATAACTGTCTAAACCGACATACCTACCATGACTGTATCCGCTTGGCGAGAGCAAGCACAATAGGGGTAGAGGCCATAAATTGATGAATTTTCAGGGGACTCAGATTATATAATCCGAAACTTGAAAAAAATGGTTCGAATCATAATATCTGAACAAGGTATTTTGAGAATTACGGAGGACGCGTGAGAAGTGCGGAGGGTGGGAAAAGAAAGTTTCAAAAAGGAACGAGACTCTAACCGAAGCCCAATCTACTTCTTTTTTGATGAGGCCCATCAACTCATCATCTCCATTCAATCAGGAAAAAACAAAACGCAGCCACTGCCGCTTTACCCTTTCAGAATCACAAACACTTCGGCGTCGTCGCACTGAACCTTACTCGCCGGAAATTGCAGCCGGAGAAGGTCACCGGCCACCAGAAACTGTGACAAAATCGTTCAGGTTTTCATTTTTCTCTTTCAATTTTCGCATTTTCATTTCCTCTCTTCTGTAGCATGCAATTTCACCGAAATCCAGAGAATTGCGCCGTAGCATAGTAGAGCTCCACTCCACACCGCTGCGCCAAAGCGGATCGATTCGCAAAATAGTTTAGTAATATAACTTTCATATTCTAACAATAGTAGTCAATAGCGGAGCTATAGCGGCCGCGCGGCGTCACGGTGCGTAGCGTTGCGGTTTGGAATAGCGGGCATTTTTTACTTTTTCTTCAAACCCTAAACATTTCAGCTACTCTATTCTTCTTTCATTCTTCTGCGCCGTTCCAAAAGACCAAAACACAACACCACCCAACTTCTCTCTTCCTCTACACCGTTCGCCGTTTCCGTTCGCAGTTGGCCGCTCGCCGTCTTTCTCTGTTCTCGCCCTAAAACAGTGGTAACTTCTTCTGTTCCATAGCTTTTGCTCTGTTCTGTTACTTCTGTTCCATAACTTCTTCTGTTTCTGTTTCAAATTTCACTGTTTCTGCTATGATTCTGTTTCAACTTCTCTCTTTTGTTTAAGGCTTGCTGTGATTTCCTTATTTTCTGCTATGAAAACAGTGGTAACTTCTCCCTTTCAAATTACGATCATTGATTTCCAATGCTATGTTATGTTGGAATTATCGGTTCTTTTCTTTAGGATTTAATGTTTTGAATTTTGATTAAAACTTTTGATATTATGTTGGAGACTTGAAAGCTTTTATAAGATTTGGGTGTTTTGTATGATTTATGAATGTTTCACGAGTAAAAGCTTTCATAAGATTTGAGTGTTTTATATGATTTATGAATGTTTTATGCGATTTGAGTGTTATATTTAATTTTATATTAGATATATGTTTGTTTATAATTTATAGTATTATTTATGTAATTTGTCCAAAATGTTATCAAATAGCGGTCATAGCGCTATGCGCTATCCCGCTATAGCATTTTTGGGGTCGGCCGCTACACACCGCTATCCGCAATTGACTACTACGATTCTAAGGAACTGATAGGTTTTGAGTTGTGACTTAAGTTTTAGAGATTTATGGTTAAATGCTATTAGAGAAATGATATTTAGTTCACGTTTGACAAAAATTAATTTTGAATGAATTGATTTTGTAAAATTGATTTTACTTAAAAGTTAGTTCAATGTAAAATGGTTTATGTTAGGAAACATTCATATAAAAGTGAGTTGAACAATACATTTGAATATAAAAATCATGATTAGTGTATTCCTTCAAAAAAAAAAATCATGATTAGTGTATGTTTGGTTTCAAGTTTGGAAGGACAAGATTGATTCTAGAGGAGTAAAATTGATTTTGACATGTTTAGTTGTTTTAAAGTAGAAATGATTTTGCTTGTAGAATTGATTCTAGTTGAAGCTAGAATTTGTAGTTTTTTACTTCCATAGTTGATTTTAGCCTTGAATTTATTGTTCAATTCACTTTTACCTATAGATATCCAAACATAAATCACTTTACATTCAACCTTTTTTTAGCCAGAATCAATTATACAGAATCAATTCATTCAGATCAATTCTCACTGCTGCATAACTAATTATAGAGGCAAAGTCAGTTCTACTCGAGAGCAATCAATCATGTCAAAATCAGTTTTACACCTCTAGAATCAATTCTAGCTGCTCCAAAAGTGGAACGAAACACAGGCTAGACACAAAATTGACACCAATAAAAACACATTCAATTCAAGTATTGATTTGATTGAAAGAGTGAAGAAAATATAAAAAAAAATAAAAATCGTATAATATATGGTGGTGGCTGGTGTCAATTTTTTTTGTCAGACTGACATTTTTTATGCAATTATTAATGTGTAGACATGTTTAAAACTCTTGTATGTGATTAAGTTTGTAGGGGCAAATATGCTGGGAAATAGACTTAGCCAGGTAGTTTGAGCATGTAGAAAGAAGACTTGTAGATTATGAAGTAAGGAGAGTTGATCAGATGGAGGATAGTCAGATCACTAGAGGCAGAGGAAGACCTCGAAAAACTATAAGAGAAACTATTAAGAAAGATATAGAAATTAATGAGTTGAATCAAAATATGGTTTATGAAAGAATATTATGGCGTAATTTGATCTATGTAGTCGATCCCACTTAGTGGGATATAGCTTGGTTGTTGTTGTTGTTGTATTCTATTGTTCTTTGGTGCATGATTACTATTTGTTTTCTTCAAAATTCGCTTGCGAAATTTATTTATGAAATTTTATTAGCTACTATGTTGTTGTACTAATACATATTCATCTGAATTAGGGTTTGTTGGGATTGGAATAGCAGAGAAGATGAAGCAAGTAGTAGGAATGGTGGTTTCAAATAAGATGCAGAAATCGGTTGTGGTAGCAGTTGATAGATTGTTCCACCACAAAATGTTCAACCGATATATTAAGCGCACTTCGAAGTTTATGGCTCATGATGAAAACAATCTTTGCAACATCGGTGACCGAGTTAGTATTGCGAATAATTTACCTATCTTTTACCAGTGTTGTTAAACAGGGGCGCTACAGCGTAGCTGAATTTTAACAAATTACTATTGATTTGCAATACGCAATTTAGCACAAATTGTTGTCTCTAGTGGCTATAGCAGCACTATAACACTATTGTGTAGCTAAATTTGAACATACTGCTGTATTTGGTGATTGACAACAGTGTCTTGTGCAATTTTGGATTTGCTGTGTTCTTGGTTTTGTAAGATAACTAAACAAGCATATGCTTTTGTGCTTGTCATTTCAGGTTCGATTGGATTCTTCTAGGCCTCTGAGCAAGCGTAAACATTGGGTTGTTGCTGAAATTCTCAAGAAAGCACGCATATATGTTCCTCCCTCTGCAACAGTGTCTGAGAATGCGAGCTCGAACTCTGTAGGACCTACATCTACGTCATAAATTTACCCAAGGTATTATAAAGTTAATCTTGGCTGTGAGATTTACACAGCTTTTAGATGTTGGTGTATGGAAGTGGAATTGGAAATGAAGTTTAGGTTTAGTTGAGCGAGTGGATTTTCCGACTGTAGTCTAGTGCATATAATTGACACTTTGACGGTATGCTATATGATACTCTTTTGTAGCAACTTCTAGTTATTGGTTTGCATGCTTTTTCTTCCTGAATTTTCCCATGCTGTTGTGTTGGTGAAATAACTGAATATAATGGAATGGTAAATTTTGTGGCAGGACAAATTTTAATGTGGCATGTTCCAAGGTTGGTTAGCTTGTTTGTTGATGGGTTAGAACCAGTCTTCTGCAACTTCAGATGACATAAGGTCTTATTAGATGTCAAGATGTTATATTATGTGATCTCTATTGCCATTTGTGCAATTGAATTATAGTGTAGGATGATCACAAAAAGGTTTTGTATGTCTGCAGATTTCTGATTTTCAAAATAATTGATAAGATATTTAAATGTGTTATCTGTATTACGTTGTCTTCCAATTTCTCCACAAACAGTTAAAAGCCTTAACTTTCAATTGCAGTAGGAGAGGTCCCTGTAAATAATAATTAAGAATCTTAGTAGGATTAGAGATTGTTAACACGGCAGGGAAGGTTGACAGATCGGAAACAAATCATGTATATCATTCATTAATAACTGGGTGTAAGGGTCTAGGGGAGAGATCCCAAACAATCAGGTCAATCGTGGATTGTGAAAAATAGAGGCTTGTTCAACTTCCGCTATGCTATAGCGCCTCTATTTGACAACACTGATGGGCATATAGCTGTTTGCTAAAATTATGCTTTAGTCGCTATTTGACTACATTGATCCCAACTAATGAAGGCACAAATTGGAAGAAGCAAATTGAGATGAATAAATGAGTTTATATTTTGATAAGTACTAACCTTAGTGAACTAGTGATACAGATGCAGATGCGTTGTTCTCTGACCATCCTGAAGGCAATAATGTCTTGCTTTTAAGGTAGCCATGGTTATAACAATAACAATATGATAGTAATTTATAAATGGCAATGTATCAACCTCTGCTGCGCTACCTTTCTCTCTTGATTGTTTTCTTAAAAAGTAACTGGTTGATTGAAGGGCAGTGGGGAAAAATTGTCGAGGCATAGTTCCTTTATATATTTCTAAAATGAGAAGAGTGTACATTAATCAAATACGAAAAGAAAGTGGAGAGCTAGGATAATTTTAAACTCAGGTTTATAATAAGACATCTACTCTAAGCTAAGAAATACTTGGTACCTTGATTATTTAAAAAATTAGGTGGTTTTACAATGTCACTTGTTATTGGATTCTCAAGTACATCAGCTACAGTATTACCTAGTTTCATTTCCATCTCTTTCCTGTTTTTATTTGTGGTAGGTGCAATGCTTTTGATGATCAACTAGTTAGAATCAATGTTTTGAAAACCAGTTATGTGGTTAATTCAGTTACCCCTAGGTGTTTGAGTTCCATTGGCCAAGTTAAAGTTGGACAAATATTAAGAAGTACTCTGTTCTGGTTACGGTTAAACTGTCTGTTAAGTCGGATTTTTAAAACATTGGGTCGAATTCTTCATTTAAATGATACAAGACTGCTTCTTTTTCCACCGTATGAGTTTCTCGCGCGTCCTTTGTAGTTTAGATTATAGAATCCGAACGGCATAAAAACCTTCAAAACACGTTGAAACATTTCGGATTTTAGAATCCGAATAGGGCGCGCGAGAATTTCATAGGGTAGAAAAAGTAATGGCCATAATACAATTGTGAAGCAATAAATTATTTCCCATGATTTAAAAGAGAAGCATTGTTTGAATTTATTTTCTCTCTTGGAGTTGTATTTAATAATTTGTCTGCATGGATTTAACGTATCTTCTTTTGAAACATTGGGAAGGTATCGTGGACACATATTGAAGTTCTTCTAAGCTATAAATCATTGCCAAAATTGTTTGCACATAAAATTTTGAAAATTTATGCTGTTATGCCATATTTACCTTTGTTAGCTTGTAAGTTTGTCCTACATGATTAAAGACGTAGATGCAATTAATTTTTATATTTCCACTCAACGATTGAACAATTATAGCAAAGGATGGTTTCCATCTCGATTACCCAATCACGTGAAGGAACAAATGGCTTTAATTGCAGTAAGACGTACGGTATAAAAGAAGTGGTCATGATGGTAATAGCCCTTCTATATTGTGAGTGAGAAAGTGGTGGTTGGTAGTAGAAAAGGATTGCCTTTTGCACTAGGTCAGGGAAACTATATATCCCATGATAACAGAAAATAGATTATAATGTCTTGGAAATTTTTACTTGTTCAGTGAGTTTATACATTAAAAAATTCCTCATACTCTGTGAGTTTGGATTGGTGTTGTGTAAAATCATTTTGGCATGCTTATGTGGCCAAACAAAGAGATCACACACAAATTAGTCACTAGAAACACAAGTCACATATAAAGCCAATTTTCTAGTAGTATCCTCTATGCTAGTACATTAACATAACTTGCGTTGCACAAAGCTTTAAAAAATTAATCTTTTTTACTGAAATTTATGTTTTTAATCACAAATTTTGTCGTGATTCTTGTTGGTGTACATAAATTCATAGTCACTTTCTAGCATGCAATGTAACAAAATATGACCTAAATTTATTTTTTTCCAATGATTTTTTTTTTAAATCCCTAGCTCACACGGATAGGTAATAGATTTTCTATTGGAATTGTCTCAATTTTTCTCAATCGTTATATCTCAATTTTTTTTATCACTTTTCTTTATAATTTTATGAATTTTATATATATTTTCTTTATAATTTTATATCTTTTCTCCTCTCTCATGTTTAATGGTTTAGATGTAACAATTGAGAAATTGAAAGAATTTTACTTGAAAGAATCCAACCCTCACACCGATAATATGTTTGGAAATGCATTAGTCTTCTATTTCCCACGTCCAAATGTCTTTTGAGCATGATTTGTTCGAAGCTAAAAATTATAGCTTCAAACTTAATGCGCATTCAACCCTTTTTCACCACAAATACAAACAACTATTGAATTCCAAATGTATGAGTAACTCATCACTTCACTTCAGCGTAAATTTTATTTATGAAATAAGTCACATACAATACTTTTTTCAATATCATCTTAAATTACATGTATTTTCGCCACCAAAATAAAGATTGCATGTATTTTACAACATGGAAAGAAAAGAAAAGAAAACCAAATTCAAAGTTCAAAATCAAAATCAAGAGCTAACGCAACAAACTACATAAAAGAACATAATCTAGCAAACAAACGATTTTGGAAAATGCTAACATGTGCTCAGATATGTTAATGAACCCAACATAAAAATTGTCTTATAAATTGTGTATTTAATTTCTTAAAAATTTATAAGTTGTTTTCTTTAATATAAAAGTTCTACTTTTAATTATTTAACATGTGTCCTTAGAGCAAATATTAACATGACTTAATGATTTTTAATACGCACGGGCCGGAAATCTAACATCATGGACTTCCAATACCTATATCTATTTGATATGATTATAATAACTAAAAAATGTATAATATAATGATATAGTAATTTGAATTTGTAAGCGTATAAACCAAGTGGAGAAATGTGTTTTTCTTACATTATACTTCACTCTTTCAATCTTTCTTTCGGTTAGAAAGTCTCTCTGTACATTTTGGCGGGATGTGGACCCCACCATATTAAAAACAACTTATCTTTCTCATAAATACACCAACTTCCCATTCCCCTGTTTTTCATTCACTCTTCCAAAACACTCTGCAAAACCATTTTTCTCTTCCTCTAACCTTCAAAACGGTGTCGTATTAACTTCAATGAAGTTATTTTTCTTTCTTCTTTGCTTTCATTTTACGTTTAGCTTAGTATTTTCACTCTCATCAGATGGCCTTGCACTTCTCTCTCTAAAAGCTGCCGTCGATCAATCAATCGACGGCGCTTTCTCTGACTGGAATGGCGGAGATTCCTACCCCTGCGGGTGGTCGGGAATCTCCTGCGCCAATATCTCCGGTGTACCGGAGCCGCGTGTGGTTGGAATTGCACTCGCCGGAAAATCTCTCCGGGGCTACATCCCATCGGAGCTCGGAACGCTTCGCTATCTTCGTCGTCTTAATCTTCATGATAATGAATTCTATGGCGTTGTTCCGGTGCAGCTATTTAATGCTACTGCACTTCACAGTATTTTTCTTCACCGGAATAATCTCTCCGGTCCGTTTCCGTCTTCTGTCTGCACCGTTCCTCGACTGCAGAATCTAGACCTCTCTGATAATTCCTTCTCCGGTGACATTCCGAATGATATCAAGAAATGTAGGCAGCTTCAGAGGCTTATTTTAGCAAGGAACAAATTCTCCGGCGGGATTCCGACCGGTGTTTGGTCGGGACTCGAGAATCTCGTCCAGCTTGATCTCTCCGGTAACGATTTCAAAGGTTCGATCCCGAACGACATTGGCGAACTAGGTTTGCTCTCTGGCACGCTGAACCTCTCCTTCAACCACTTCTCTGGTAGGATTCCGAACTCACTCGGGAAATTACCGGCCACCGTGAACTTTGATCTCCGAAACAATAACCTAGTTGGCGAGATTCCCCAAACGGGAACATTTTCAAACCAGGGTCCAACTGCATTCCTCGGTAACAAAAACCTGTGCGGACTTCCACTTAGAAAATCCTGCACTGGTTCAGGCCGAGGGTCATCTGGTTCGTCTTCTCACAAAGGCGAATCAGATAACCGTTCGAAAGGGTTGAGCCCTGGTTTGATTATTTTGATCTCAGCAGCAGATGTTGCTGGGGTCGCACTTGTTGGGCTTGTGATTGTATATGTTTATTGGAAGAAGAAGGATGGTAGAAATGTATGGTGTTGCATAAGGAAGAGAATAGGATTTGGCAATGAGAATGAGGATGAGAAAGGTAGTGCTTGTACTTTGCTTCCATGTATAAATAGTTTGAAGAATGAGGAAGGTAATGATGAGAGTGAAGTAGATGTAGATGGAGGAGGAAAAGGAGAAGGTGAATTGGTGACAATTGATAAAGGTTTTAGGATTGAGCTTGATGAGCTTTTGAAGGCATCAGCATATGTGTTAGGGAAGAGTGCATTAGGGATTGTGTATAAGGTGGTGCTTGGAAATGGGATGCCAGTGGCTGTTAGGAGATTAGGGGAGGGTGGAGAAGAGAAGTATAAGGAGTTTGTAGCTGAGATGCAAGCCATTGGGAAAGTTAAGCATCCTAATATTGTGAGGTTGAGAGCTTATTATTGGGCTCATGATGAAAAGCTACTTATAAGTGATTTTATCTCCAATGGCAATTTGCACAATGCACTTCGAGGTCAGTTCTTTATGTTTCATAATTTTAGTTTATTGCTTTCATTTTTTTTTTTGTTGTCTTTGAATTGGATTCGAGATTTAGTATCGTTTGGATTTGCGTTGGATTTTAATAAAGTTGCGATGAAATAGAAAAGCAATGCAAAAGCTCCATTGTTGCTTCAAAAATTTCACATTAAACATACAATGGTACACAACATTTGATGTGCCAATGCAGAATCAAACATAACATTAAACTAGGCACACGTTTGGAAATATTGCAAATTATGTAATCGAATATAGTTGATAAGATCGTAAATATATTCACTCTTATAATGTTGAGAGACAAGGCTTTCTACAAAAATTATGCAATCAAATATAGTTGATAAGATCGTAATTATATTCAAGGCTGCGACGTCAAGTTTGTATATATCTGCACGATTACTTTGTCATCACAATTGCGATCATAATTTGTATCTAATCAATATTTTGTGCGCATCAGAAATTGCAACTACAACACGGCTACTGTTTAAAACCTTGTCTATCTAATCAAAGAGTGGGGATAAGAACTGTAAATTTCTTGTGAATTTTACAAACTTCTGTTCTAATTTTAGAAAGTGGTTTTAGATGGAAAATGAATGCATTAATAAAGTCACAACTGTTTGAGTTTTTAATCTTTGTTTTCTTCCTTGCAAAGATTCTTGAGTACTCTTGGATTTTCAGTTCAGACAAAAATCCGAGTTTCTTACTGAAAAATGATGCTTTTTGTTTCATGTTTTATTTCATGTTATTATAGACTATACTTTCTTTAATACGAAGCAATGAGTCTCAACAAGCTTCACAATATCTTTTAAATTGACCTGGACCCCACTATAATTGTTTTCATACTCTTTCCTTTACTTCCACTCCACCTATGTCTCACTTTTATTCATATATCAGAAGAAAATATTGAACTCAAGATAGATAACATAGTCTGTTAATTCCTACTAACATGTTATGACCCTTCCACTATTAATTGTGTTTACCAAAGATTAGAGGCAAAACCAATTTTACTTAAAATAACTTAATCATTTCTAGTTGCAGTTACAATTTTGGCTTTTCTTTCAAGGAAGTAAATTTTTACCAAAAATATTACAATATTAGTTGTTGTCGCAGAATATGAAATTCGTAACATCGTTTCCCTTACATCATTCATCACTATAACCACTTCCTTAAAAAAGACAGTTGTGTTTGTCCTTCATGATTTTGCTTGATAAAAAACATAATGTAAGCAGTTGGTGGTAACGAGTTAACTAATTTGAATAAAAATTTGAAAAATGTGCATTAGTTTGAAAAGTTTTTGCACTAACTTGGTAAAAAAATTTACTTTGGTGCAACTCATGGTTTTGTTAATCCTATCTGACTGTATGTACAGGGAGAAATGGCCAACCATCTACAAACCTTTCATGGTCAACAAGGTTAAGAATTGCAAAAGGAATAGCAAGAGGCTTATCCTATCTTCATGAATTTAGTCCTAGAAAATTTGTCCACGGTGACATAAAACCCACAAACATCTTACTTGACAACGACTTAGAACCCTATATTTCCGATTTTGGACTTAACCGACTAATCAGCATCACTGGCAACAGCCCTTCAACTGGTGGATTCATGGGTGGAGCACTACCTTACATGATGAAATCATCACACAAAGATAACAGGTTTTCATCAGACAACGGTCGTGGTAACAATTACAAAGCCCCTGAGGCTCGTGTACCTGGTTGTAGACCAACACAGAAATGGGATGTATATTCATTAGGTGTTGTTTTGCTTGAATTGTTAACCGGGAAATCTACTGAATCTTCTCCCACATCAGCGTCATCATCGGCTTCTGTTGAAGTTTCAGATTTGGTAAGGTGGGTGAGAAATGGGTTCGATCAAGAAAGTCCATTATCTGAAATGGTTGATCCATCTTTGCTACAAGAAGTTCGTGCTAAGAAAGAGGTATTGGCTGTGTTTCATGTAGCACTTTCATGTACTGAAGGTGATCCTGAAGTTAGGCCTAGAATGAAAACTGTCTCTGAAAATCTTGAAAAGATTGGAAGGTAGTATCTGAATTGAATGTGTGCTAGCTCAAGTTAAGTGTATGTTTGGATTAACGGTAAATTTGTCAGAACCAAGATGTGCCACCAAAATTTCGCTTAAATTAGAAGCTCAACAAAATCACCCTGCTACCGTCATGTTGTGAAATTCACCGCCTATTCAAATATGCACTAAGATCATTTTGATACAGAAGAAAGGAAGCTTCAATCTGAACATTTTTATGGTAATTCACACTCATAAGATTTTATGCTAGGCAAAGATATGAGGTTGCAATGCAAATCTCTTCTTTCTATCATTGGATTAATTTAGCCCCTTAACTTGTGTTTTGTAAGTCATGTAAATTTTGGAGAGCTGTAATTATCTCGGTTTCAATTCTATTCATTCCAACTCCATTTTAATTTTGTTTGGTGAAATATCAGCAAAGTCACAAGATATTATGTTATTTAAAATTTGTGTCTCATCTTATTTGCTACTTCTTTTTATTAAATTCTCTAATTAGGAGAGTCTATATATAAATTTCATTGTTTTTTTTATAAGCAAAATTTCTTTAATGAAGAGCAAGCTAGCACAAGATGTGCAAAAGCTGCTCTAAACAGAATACAACTTAAAGATAACAATAGACAAACTTCCAAAAATCCATAAGCTGCTCTAAACAGAATACATCTTAAAGATAACAATAGACAAACTTCCAAAAATCCATAACAAAGTGCACATTGTTATGAAACATGGCATCCATGGAAGGAATGAGAGAAATGTAACAAACTCTTTGTATTGATGGAAATTGAATATTACAAATGAGTGAAAGTTCCCACTAATGGGGTGGTTACAAGCTATTTATACTACTATCTATAAGAGCTAATATACCACTAATCATATAACTCTAATAGTCCCCCGCAAGTTGGAAGGGGTTCACAACACCTCCAACTTGGGATGAACAATGCAAAAAGTACATCAAACAAATGAAAATACAAGGAGAAATGCCGGAAATACATCGGCTAAAAGCATAGTCAACAACCAAATGCCTATCCAACAAGAGGAAACCACAACGCAAGGTTAAACCGCTTGGAGGAAGAAGCAACGAAGGGTTTGGCAACAAGCAAACGGCTTTCTATCATAGTTGCAAGGGTTCCCTACTTAAGTTAAGTACCAAAGGCTGCTTCAACGCTTAACCATCATCCAGTAGAAGCAAGCAGCAACAAAGCCTATAAAGGCACAACGCTTAACCATCAAGAGTGCTCAAGCACGCAAGACAGAAGCACAATAGCGACGCTTAACCATCCGTAGACAGAAGCACAAGAACGACGCTTAACCATCCTTAGACAGAAGCACAACAACGCTTAACAATCCTTGGACAGAAGCACAACAACGCTTAACCATCCTTGGACAGAAGCACAACAACGCTTAACCATCCTTGGATAGAAGCACAACAACGCTTAACCATCCATGACTAAAGCAAAACAACAAGGCTTAACCATCATGGATAGAAGCACAACATAAGAATCAAATATTGAACCCAAAAGAATCCAACAAATCAACAAAAAACAATGAGCCAGTGGAGATGCATAGCCATGTGATGTGTCTTCAAATTATAGAAAACAAATCCATGTTGATGCAGTCAATCAGAGGCCAAAACCAATGCTTCCAAGAATGAAGCGTAACGAAAATCCAAAGAAAATAGTCTTCAATAGTCACAAGAGTAGACAAACCAGAAGCCAACAATGGGCTAAAACTCAAGCTTCAGAAATCAAACCACTCCATACCAAAATGGACAATAATTTCCAAACATGAGTAGAACCTTCAGACTCACTGGGCATCAGACTCAGCAACGATCCAGGACCAAAACAGAACGCAGACAATCAAAACAAAATGCAACTTTGTCTGCAACCTATATCTCTTCTTGAGTAGAATTGCAGCAGTAGAAACGTACCCAACCATCAGAAAAAGAAAACCAGATCAAAACTGTCTTCAAAAGATACCAAACCCAAGACGGACTTCAACAACTGGCTGATTGGATGAGTAGGCCAAAACAACATATAACAATGTAACAATCTGCTCATGAAGCTTAAGCAATTTCACGAACCAGAGAAAACTTAGCAAGAACAAAAAAATGCAGCTGTAATTGAGGGTTCACAATGAGGAATTGCAAAAGAATTGCACATGATGATGCACGCAGTAAGCAGTAACATTACAAAGCAAATCCAATGCAATGATGGAACCGAACAAACTGTAGTGACAAAGAACAATCTCACAGCCAGCCAGCCAGAAGCAAAGGAATGAAAAAGTATCAGAAGCACCATCAGCTTCTGATGCATCAGAAGCAAGCATCAGAAGCAGGCATCAGAAGCAGGCACCAACGTCTGAGGCATCAGAAGCAGGTATCAGAAGCAGGCATCAGAAGCACTGTACATCAGACTCAGCTGGCTTTAGAAGCACTGTACTTCAGACGCACTGTACATCAGACTCTGCTTCTGATGTAGCAAGGCTTCAATAAGCGAATCAACAACATCACACCAAAAACAGTAAACAACATTCAGTTACAGATCAAAAACGGAATCCAAATCGCAGAACAAGCATCAATTAATCAATCAATCAAGAACCCTAAGATTTGGGAATAACATGAGAGAAAAATGAAATTGCGATGAATCAATCATACAATTGACTGAGATTAAATGTCAAAATGAAATCAAGAAGTGATGGACAAAAACGAAACGAAGAAATCGTTCAAACAACATACAGAGACATGCGAAACCAGATTGAGATCAAATCAAAGACGATCAGATCGAAAATCAAAACTGAATTGCAAACTGAAACAAAATCGCGAACTGTAATGAAAGACGAAGGAAACAGAGTTGCGACTGCAAGAACAGAAGAAATCAAATCACGAAATTGCGAGATTCAGAAACTGGAAATTGCAATTGATGAAGAATTCGAACAAGACTTACGAATCACACGTGAAATTGAACCAAAAAACTAACAAAAGTAACGAAATCACAGAATCCTAGAAATTAGGGGAAAAGGTGAGAACAGAGGAATTCGCGATAAAAAACGCAATCGCAAATTGAAAACAGAAACAAGAGAATCACAGATGAAAGCAAAATACAGATCGATGAGGAAAACGAAAACGAACAAGAAGAAAGAAAGTGAAAATGAAGGAAAATGAAACTGATGCGAGAAAAGTAGATTTTCTCGAGAAAATGCAGCGGAAAATTCCTTCAAGGTGGATACCAGATTTGCTCTGATACCATGTTATGAAACATGGCATCCATGGAAGGAATGAGAGAAATGTAACAAACTCTTTGTATTGATGGAAATTGAATATTACAAATGAGTGAAAGTTCCCACTAATGGGGTGGTTACAAGCTATTTATACTACTATCTATAAGAGCTAATATACCACTAATCATATAACTCTAATACACATGAGTGACTAACTCAACTATGCAACCTCGACATGTCTCACCCATCATAAAATCAAAACCTGCTAAATCACAATATCTCCTGCCACTAAGAAACAGAACCTACTAATCATGATACTACCTCTGCCAATAAGAACCGAAAAGCTAAGTTTCCCCTACAAAATGTAACAAATAGTATGCAACAGAAATATCAAAATGCCATTTAGTATAGTAACCAACAGCTGGTCATCGAGGCTCCAAACACAGAAAATCCAAAGCAACCGATAATGAGTCTCTGGCAAGAGGCAGACTTTAAACAGTTTGAAGACAAACATGTGGACTAGACCAACAATCCGAGAACACTAAATTTTTATTCCTACTCTCTACGCAAATGAACCAAGACCAGAACATTCTCTTAATTCGACCAACCACCGCAAGAACATTAGCGACTTTTCTGTTGAAAATTATATCATGGCGTTGCACCAAACTGTCGTTAACCAAATTAAGCGAGAGACCTTCCGACCCTTCTTCCCTTTGCAAAGCGAATTGAACAATAGAAAGTTATCTACTATCTCGCAGTTCCAATCATCCGGTTTCCACTTCAACCAATTAAAAGTTAGATCTCAAATCTTTTGAATTTTCACACAATTTACAAACAAATGATTTGCCGATTCTATGCCGTCAAAGCAAAAATACACAACATTGGTGATGAATATCCTGAATGACTCCTTTCCTACATAATTCGACTCGGGTTGGTAGCTTTTCTTGCAGTAATTTCAGCCAAAAACTGCAATTTTTGACGGTACAGCAGTGACCCAAAGTCACCTTATTGCAGATAAAAAATCTGCATCAGCTGCTGCAAAATACAGCAGACCGTGCAATCGTTCTTAACATCCCTTGACTGTAAAGCCTTTACATTCTTCCGGAAGCCACATAACTGCGTCATTCATTCCACCTCTGCAGCCTTGCTTGATAAACCATTTTATGTGCCACTGTGGAATCCTTATCATCTGCCAAATTAAAGAGAACAGGGAACTGATCACATAAAGGTCGATCCCCTAGCCATAGATCTCTCCAAAACAATGTGTTTTCACTTTTCACCGTTTCTGACAACTCACTTAACTTAATTTGTAAACCAGTTTTGTTCGACTTCACATGCTTTTCCAATAGAACATAAACCTCGCCACCATAATGAGTCTATCCTTCCCGACGGCACGGTATCTGGACGGAGCAATTTTTCTGAAACTGGACTGTACCTATACTTTATTAAACCAGACCAAATTGTATCATTTTCCGCAATTCACCTCGATAACCATTTGTTTAGTAACGATAAATTAAATAAGTCAACGTTTAATTTGAAACTGGACTGTACCTATACTTGAAGATAAGTGCATGTCATTGTCACATGCTTCATACAGATAATTCCAGCATGTAAACTGTTTAGCAAGTCAACGTTTGCCCCTGCTATTTTATATTTAAATAATGGTGACATTAATATTTGTTTAATAGTATACAGATCCAATGCTCTGTGGGAGTGTGAATGTGTATTAGTTCACACTTTAAAATGCAAGGTCAATGACATTCATATGAGAGAGAGTTGAATCAGATCTCTAAAGTTGAATCAGATCTCTAGCAGCCAAAGCATTCAGGGCCAGTAATTGCTTTCTTCAGGCTATGACCATTAATTTTACTTTCTGTGATCTTTTCATTTCATTTCTTTTCTCTTTCGTTCCGGTAATAACCTTGTGTTTCCCTTTGCAAATTTCAAGGTTCTAGAGGCGAAGAAAGATTGTTCAGAGTGCATTTGTTCCAAGTCAATGGCGTATTTGTCCTCCGGAGCTTCTCAAATAATTTATGCTGTAATGTCTGCTTATTAAATTCGAATTTGTGTTACAAATTGATCCTGAAACTTTAAGATTTATCAATGAGACAGTATGTAATCATGGTTTTTACTTTTTAGTTCTATATTTGTAGATATTGTATGAGCTGTGAAGTAAGACCAAAACCTTTTTGTGACCTTCTTCCTTATATTCTACGTCCTGCACACTTTTATGCAGAAATCATTATATAAGAGAGCCAAAGATATACTTTGCAGAAATTAGAGTAAACTATCATTTTGGTCCTTAAAGTCAAGAATTGGGACTTGAAAAATAACTCATATAGTGTAGCTCTGAGGGATTATGACCAATAAGCTTTTATGAGTTTTGACAACTTAGAATTGCCATCTGATTCTGCTTCTGTTAATTTGCATATATTCAGAGACAATACAGGCACTCTGGAAGTAAGGCACTGCCAGATGTAGCTGTTGCTAGAACATATAACTTGGAAATGCGGCCATTATGGTACTCTAGTATTAATCATGTATGTGAAATATGTTCTGCTACTCGTCCATCTATAGTTTATTAGCTCAGTAAAGACTCTTATAACATTAGTCATATTACTTCACTTGCTAAAATATTTCTTGTTGAAGTCATAATCCAATCCTCAGTCTGAAATACTATATATTTTTTATATTTCTAGCTGAATTTGGTTCATTGGAGTTTAATTTTGGACCAAGAAACTGATATGTGAATTTGTATGGCAACTTTATCTATAAAAACATATATTTGTTAAATCCTTATGATTTTATAGGTTGATGATCAGACATCTGCTTCAATAATTTTCTTTTCAAGCTTCACATTTCTTCTTCAATTCTTTTCAACGTTGTTTTTGCATTTCCTATTTCTTCAGAGAATTTCAAAGAACCACTTAAACTTTTGGGATATTCCAGGAGTTAAGGAGAAAGAAAGGGTCAATAAAGTTGTTGCCAAGGTGATTGTTGCTTCACTTATAAAATTTGGCTCTGATCTAGAGCTCATACTATATCTTCACACTGATTAATGACTCCAGAATATGTGTTAATCATAAAATGTCACCAAAACAATCATTTTTAATTACCTGGCCTTAATGTAATACTTCTTAAAATGTTGGTCATAGGAATAGCATTACTTTTTTTTTTTAAGTAGCAACATTTATTAAATTTTGCTGTATTCTGTTAATGTTTTAGAGATCTCGCCTAAGTTTCTATGAAGAATCTAATATATTTTTTTTGTTAATGAATTAAGGGTGCAGCAGAAAAGGCAATGTATAACAATGCTCCCCAACCAAAGTATGATGTTTTCGTAAACTTTAGGGGTGAGGACATCCGCCACGGCTTTCTTGGCCATTTGGCAAAGGCTTTTTCTCGAAAGCAAATAAATGCCTTTGTTGATGACAAACTTAAGAGGGGAGATGACATATCACATTCACTTGTTGAAGCAATAGAAGGATCATTCATTTCATTGATCATATTCTCAGAAAACTATGCTTCTTCACGTTGGTGTTTAGAAGAACTTTTGAAAATAATTGATTGCAAAGAGAAATATGGACAGATTGTAATACCTGTTTTCTACGGGGTAGATCCTACAATTGTACGACATCAAAAGAAGAGTTATGAAAATGCATTTGCTGAACTTGAAAAAAGGTATAGTTCGTCGAAGGTGCAGATATGGAGATATGCTTTGAACAAATCTGCTAATTTGTCAGGAATTAAGTCATTAGATTATCGGTTAGTTCTTTCTTCCCCATAAATTTTCTAGTTGTTATATAGTTGTTTTATATATAGAGCATAAGATCATTTGCTTAAATACAAAAAAGACATAACCTTTATTTTCTCTGTTTTAGTAGAGTTCATGTTTATTATTTATTTTTTTTACTTCCTTAGATAGTAGTTAATGCTACAACTTGTCTGTGTTGGGATTAATATGAATCTCTATAGGAATTAGTCTCTGATTCCCGATTGAACACACTTTGGATTCACTAAAACAAAAATGGCTTGATTGTGATTATTGTAGTTTATTGGCAGCTTCTATAGATGAAAGATGTAGGACACATCACATTTTTAGTCCTTGATCTTAGTAAGGAGGAAGGGAAAGACAAAAGAGACTTTCCATCATGGTTGTTGAACCTCTCATCACAAACTTTCAACGAAATACATTTATAGTAGTGCCATTAACTATATAGTACCGACACTTCACATTGAAGGCATGTCTGGTGTCCGATACGTGCCAACGTCTTACATCTACACGAAAAGACACATATGGTTACATTTAATCACTTCTATTTTCTTAAGTTATTATCAATGTCTATGAGTCGGTGTCGTGTTCAATGTTTGTGTCAATGTTAGTGCTTCGTAGGCCTTTATCTTTCTCTTTTGTTGTATAGGAATGACGCCGAGCTACTTGAAGAAATCATCAATCTTGTGATGAAAAGGTTGAGCAAGTACCCTATTAACACAAAAGGACTTATTGGAATTGGCAAACCAATTGCTCATTTAGAATCGTTGTTACGTCAAGAGTCAGAAAAGGTTCATGTTATTGGAATTTGGGGAATGGGAGGTATTGGCAAGACAACTATAGCCGAAGAAATTTTTAACCAAAATTGCTCTGAATATGAAGGTTGTTGTTTTTTGGCAAAGGTAAGCGAAGAATTAGGAAGACATGGAATAACATTTTTGAAAGAAAAACTTTTTTCTACACTATTAGCAGAAGATGTGAAAATCGATTCCCCAAATGGGTTGTCTAGTTATATTGAGAGAAGGATTGGCCGTATGAAGGTTCTTATTGTTCTTGATGACGTTAAGGAAGAAGGTCAGCTAGAGATGTTATTTGGAACAGTTGATTGGCTTCTATCCGATAGTAGAATAATTGTCACAACTAGAGACATGCAAGTACTTATTAGTAATGAAGTTGATCATGTATATGAAGTTGGGGTATTGGATTCTAGTGAAGCACTTGAGCTTTTCAACTTGAATGCATTTAAGCAACGTCATCTTGAAATGGAGTACTTTGAGCTATCAAGGAGGGTGGTCAATTACGCCAAAGGAATTCCGTTAGTTCTTAAAGTTTTGGCTCATATGCTCCGTGGGAAAAATAAAGATGTATGGGAAAGTCAGCTAGACAAACTTAAAAGACTGCCAGTTCAAAAAGTTCATGATGTAATGAGACTCAGTTATGATGATCTTGATCGTTTAGAGCAAAAGTATTTTTTAGATATTGCATGTTTCTTCAATGGGTTGAATTTGAAAGTGGATTACATGAAACTTTTATTGAAAGATTGTGACAGTGATAATTCAGTGGCTGTTGGGTTAGAAAGGTTGAAAGATAAAGCTCTCATAACTATTTCTGAAGATAATGTTATATCTATGCATGACATTCTACAAGAAATGGGTCGGGAGGTTGTTCGCCAAGAATCTAGTGAAGACCCTAGAAAACGCAGTCGATTATGGGATCATGATGACATTTGTGATGTATTGGAAAATGACAAGGTAAACATAATATGGCATTTTTAGACGACGTTTGTCATTTTGGCTAAAAATGCGGCTTTCACTGATTTTTAATTTTTCTTTTACATTCATGCAGGGTACTGATGCTATTAGAAGCATAAGTGTAGACTTGTCAGGAAGAAGAAAGCTGATGTTAAGCTCTCATGCATTTGCTAAGATGACCAACCTGCAATTTTTGGATTTTCGTGGTGAATATGAATTCGGGGAAAACTTTTTATGGAATCAGAAATACGACCGAGACTGTTTGGTTCTTCTTCCTCAAGGGCTTCAATCTTTTCCAACTGATCTAAGATATCTTTCTTGGATGAATTACCCTCTAAAATCATTCCCAGAGAAGTTTTCTGCAGAGAACCTTGTTATATTGGACTTGTCAGATAGTCTAGTGGAAAAACTTTGGTGTGGAGTGCAGGTAATTGAATATGTCTCTTTTCAGATAAATTTCTCTTAATCAGAAATACCATCGAAACTGTTTGGTTCTTATGCCTTGATGCAACCATTTGTTTTTAATTTGTAACAGGATCTAGTTAATTTAAAAGAGGTTAGACTCTCCTATTCGAAATTCCTAAAGGAGTTACCTGACTTTTCAAAAGCTACTAATCTTAAAGTATTGAACATGACACATTGTCATAATTTGAAAAGCGTCCATCCATCTATTTTCTCTCTTGAAAAGCTTGTGCATTTGGACCTAAGTCTTTGCTTTTCCCTTACAACATTTACAAGCAATTCCCATTTCAGCTCCCTCCATTATCTCAACCTTGGATCTTGCAAGAGCCTAAGGACATTCTCGGTGACAACTTATAATTTAATTGAACTAGATCTAACTAACATTTGTATCAATGCACTGCCATCATCTTTTGGATGTCAAAGCAAGCTAGAAATACTGGTTTTAAGATACAGTGAAATTGAGATCATACCTTCAAGCATCAAGAATCTTACAAGACTAAGAAAATTAGACATACGATTTTGCTCAAAGCTCCTGGTTCTACCCGAGCTTCCTTCATCAGTTGAAACTCTACTTGTTGAATGTAGATCACTGAAGACTGTATTGTTCCCTTCAACAGTTGCTGAACAATTCAAGGAAAACAAGAAAAGGATTGAGTTCTGGAATTGCTGGGACTTGGATGAACGTTCTCTCATAAATATTGCGTTGAATCTGCAAATCAATTTGATGAAGTTTACATGTCAACATTTATCCACACTGGAACATGATCACGTTGAAAGTTATGTTGATTACAAAGATAACTTTGATTCTTATCAAGCAATGTATGTGTATCCTGGGAGTAGTGTTCCAGAGTGGTTGGAGTACAAGACAACTAAGGATGACATGATTGTTGATCTCTCTCCACATCATCTCTCCCCTTTGTTGGGATTTGTTTTTTGCTTTGTCCTTGCGAAGGACATCCAGTATTGTGACCGAATTGAATTGAACATCACTACAATTGATGCTGAAGGTGATGATGAAAAGGATGGTGTCGATATATACATGGATAGGACACGTCTCTGTATTGCATCAGATCATGTGTGCATGATATACGACCAACCATTTTCTCACTACCTAACTAGCATAGCACAAAATCAGACAAGGTTTAAAATCAAGGTTACGGCAAGGACTGAAATCAATGTCTATAGAATGAGACCAGAGGTTGATTTAAAAGGGTTTGGAATCAGCCCCATAAACCAATCAACATATCACAATCTCATTCAACAAATGGAATTGTTTGATTATATTAACCTATGGAATAGGACCGTGGTTAGTATCATCCTATGTATTTCCTTCCTCCAGCTGAAGATGAAGAAGTTGATTTAGTCACAAGTCTATAGTTTGATGTAAGTAGACACAGTTAACGGTTGATTTACTAACATTTCTTCTTATAATTATAATTTTAATACTTACACCTATTAAGTGCTTTAAAACACAACTATAAGTAGTCCATTACAATATTTTTTTTTATGCAGTTTGATGCATTGGTTGTGGCATTTCAAATATTTGAGGCAGGTAAAGAAACATAGCTTAAGGATATTGCAGAAGTACATGTATGAAACTCATCTCACTGATTGTTCTTTGTATGCAAGTGATTGCAAGTGAATGGAAATTAATCTTGTTATAACAAACAAATATTCCTTGATTTAGCATTCTAGGTTGAAAATGAAGCTATAGGACAAGGACTTCAGAGGTAATTTAGTTTTGCTGTTTAACTGAGAACTTCTATAGTTGATTTTTCTTTGTAACACATTAAAGTGTAATTTCATTTGAAATAACAAAAATAAAATTTGTTGAATTCTTTATAAGTACAGTTTTTGAAGGAGACACCGACATGTGGTTGGTTTGCGGTAGGCGGAAGCTCCACTTGCTGCCAAAGAGGTTCCTAGACCAATTGTTAATATTCATATATAGCACTTAAGTCTGACAAAATGTATTTTGTTTGGATGACAGTTAATGAAAGTACACCTTTGAACGCCTAATTACTAAAAAATGCATGAGCTAGTATAATGTAGCATAAGAGCTTATATGGTAAAATGATATGAAGCCTCTTAAAGGACAAAAGTGGAATGAAAAAGTAATATAAACCTTGTTTTAGTTTATATGTCAGTATAATGTATGTTTGAAGCCAAACTTGATTTAGCTAACGAACTTAAAGAGTACATAATCAAACATAGAGGATATCCAAACAAATTTATACATCAAATAATTAGGAAATCAAAATAAAGCGGGACTTCAATACAACTTCAATACTCACCCTCACGTCTAGCGTGACTGCGTGAGTTGTGAGTCCAATTCATAGATTTCAATCCTTAACCCAACTCAAATACTATGTTAAATGAACTTGGATCTCACCTCAAAAGCTCCCAATAAACTCTGTGAGACTCCAATACAACTTAAATAATTTGGTATCAACCACGGATTTGGGTTGTCTCTATCTAATTCTAGCTCTCTTTGGACCGACTTTATCTCTATCTTAATTCTAGCCCTGCTTGATAAACCATTTTCTGTGCCACTATGGAATCCTTATCATCTGCCAAATTAAAGAGAACAGGGAACTGATCGCATAAAGGTTGATCCCCAAGCTATAGATCTCTCCAAAACAATGTGTTTTTACTTTTCACCGTTTCCGACTACTCACTTAACTTAATTTGCAAACCAGTTTGGTTCGACTTCACATGCCTTTCCAGTAGAACATAAACCTTGCCACCATAACGAGTCTACCCATCCCGACTGCACGGTATCTGGACGGAGCACTTTTTCTGAAACTGGAATGTACCTATAGTTTCTTAAACCAGACCAAATTGTATCATTTTCCACACTGCACCTCCCTAACCATTTGCTTAGTAACATAACTTAAATTGTAACATTGTATATGATCTTAGATGGGAGTATGCCTCACCTAATTTAAATTTGTTCTCATAAAAAAAATCATATTAGGAGATGACTTGCCATTATTAAGTTGGTTCCTCCCAAAAATAATCTCGGTCATTTTCCTTCCAAATTTTTCCATTCCCTCCAAAACTCTCAACTACAAAAAGCCCAAACGAAACGGTCAAAGTTCAATTATGGAAACCTTAATGACTCTAACAACCACCGGAAACCCTTCAGGTTGTGGAAATTGGCAGCAAAACATACGAATCTTTGATTCGCTATATCGTTATTGGAGGTAAAGTCTCTTTCAATCTACCACGATTTCCCAAAACAAGTTTTCATTTCAAGCTTTGGTATATTCTGCGCAGGAAGTGTTCTCATGTGACAACAGTGTAACAATTGTGTGCTAATTGAGAATGATCTTTTTTAAATTTTGATGAATTTTTTGTCTAATATGACTTTTCTTTCAAAAATTAGCCTCATCGACGCATTCAACCATTGATTTTTGGATGTGTTTGATTCTCAGTGACAAATATGATTTGGAATAACCTTATTATGTAAAATTTATTTTAGTTAAAAGTGATTTGAATGTGAAGTGGTTAATGATCAGATACGTTTGTATAGAAGTGACTTGAATGATAAATTTTAGTGTAAAAACCACGTTTGGAGTCAAAAACTATAAATCATAACTTCAAGTTAGTAAAAATCACCTCCAGGGGTTGGTCTGGGCCTGGTGGTGAAGGTTTGAGCCTTAAAAGTGTGCTCCTATTAAATTTAAAGATATTTGCATTGTCATTGTCACATGGTTAATACAGATAATTCCATCATCTATACAGTTTGGCAAGTCAACGTTTGCCCCTGCTATTTTATATTTAAATAATGATGACTTTAATATTTGTCTAATATACAGATCCAATCATGTGGGAGTGGGAATGTGCATGAATTCACACTTTAAACTGTAAGGTCAATGACATGCTTCTTCCATATGAGAGAAACTTGAATCAGATCTATAGCAGCTAAAGCATTGAAGGTCAGAAATTGCTTGCATATATGATATATGATGATGATGATGATGATGATGATGATATCATCCTCCTTCCCCTCCTTATGTTCTCATAAAAGTGAGTTGAACCATAAATTTTACTGTAAAAATTACGTTTGGAGTAAAAAAATTTAAATCATAGCTTCAAGTTAGAATCAATTCTAGCAGCAAAAACAATTTCCATCCAAATCACCTAAACATGTCAAAGATTCAAGGTTAATTACCGAGAGAGATAAAGAAGATTGAGAGAATTCAAATTCATTCAATCACGATTATTAAAGAAAATTGTTAATATATTTAAATTTGAAGATTAGTACATGTCATTGTCACATGGTTGATAAAGGTAATTCCATCATCTATACAGTTTGGCAAGTCAACATTTAATTTTATATTTAAATAATGGTCACTTTAATATTTATCTAATATAAAGATTTGATGCTATATATGGGAGGATGAATGTGTACCAGTTCACATTCTCAACTGTATCAGATCTCTAGCAGGTAAAGCATTGAAGGTCAGTACTCAGTAATTGCCTGCTTATATGATATGATATTTATGATGATATACTCTTCCTTCCCCTCCTTATGGTTATGGAAATTAATCTTAATTTCTTGTAGAGAGTATATATAAAGTTCTAGCTTCAATTACTCATATTGTTTCTTTTCTCTTTACTCATAAAGTTCTAGAGACGAAGAAAGATTGTTCAGTGTGAAACTTGTTCTGATTCTATGGCGTATTTGTTTTCCGGAGCTTCTCAAATAATATATGCTGTAATCTCTGCTTATTGATTTCGAATTTGTTTTACACATTATTGCTGAAACTTTAAGATTTATCAACATACATGTTATTGGTTTATAATTGACAACTCTAATCAAGACATATTAAGAATCACATTGTTTTAATAAAACAGAATGTAACCATGTTTTAGTTCTATATTTGTAAATATTGTATGAGCTGTAGAGTAAGACAAAAACATTTTTGTGACCTTATTCCTTGCATTCTATGTCTTGCACAATCAATATAGGGACTTGAAATCATGGTATAATAATACTAAAATTTACATCATAGAAATTAGAGTGAACAATCAAATCAATTTAGTCCTTAAAGTCAGATTATGACTAATACGCTTTTATGAGTTTTAACGACTTAGAATTGCCTCTGATTCTGCTTCTGTTAATTTTCATTTCCTCAGAGACAATACAGGCATTCTCGAAGTAAGGCATTTCCAGATGGAATTGTTGCTAGGACATCTAAGTTGGAAATGCGGCCATTATGGGACTCTAGTATTAATCATGTATGTGAAATATGTGCTGCTACTCATCCATTTATAGTATACAAACTCATTGAAGACTCTTATAACATTAGTCTTTACCTTCAATGCTTTACTAACTAAAATATTGCTAGTTAACGTCATAATCCAATCCTCCTCTTAAATTTGGTTAATTTGAGTTTAATTTTGGACCAAGAAACTGATATGTGAATTTGTATTGCAACTTTATGCATTGAATTGAATATCCTAATATTACAAGAATTGACATGAACATGTCAGAACATGATTATTAAATAACTACAAAAGCTGATTTTAGCTCTAAATGATTTTTGCTTTTCAAACTCAGTCTTGGTTTATATGGAGGAAAAGGATTGTTTTGTAACTTTTAACAGTTTGTTTTATTTTTATCTATTCACAACCTTAGATCAGATTGAAGTGTGAAAATAATTTGATATCATTGGTTATAATAGTCTATTTCTTATCAATACTTTACAGTATGATAATTTGATCTTAGAAAATGTTCATGTCTATAAAATCAAAAGTAGCATTGTGAAATCAAATGAACATATATTTGTTAATCTACTTCATTGATTTTCTTTTCTTGCTTCACTTTCTTCTTCAATTCTTTTTAACGTTATCTTATGCGATTTCTGTTTCTTCAGAGAGTTTCAAAGCACCAGTTAAAATTGTGGGCAATTGAAGGAGTTAAGAAGAAAGAAATGGTCAATAAAATTGTCTCAAAGGTGATTGTTGCTTCTCTTATAAATTTTGACTCTGATCTAAAGCTCATGTTATATCTTCTGACTCATATTAATGATACCAGAGTTCTATGTTAATCATAAAATGTCACCAAAGCAATCATTTTTAATTACCTGGCCTTAATGTAACACTTGTTTAAATGTTATTCATACTAAGAGATATGAATAGCATCACTTTTTGATAATTACATAGTAAAATTTTTTAATTGTTGTATTTTGTTAATGTTATAGAGATCTAAGTTTTTATGAAGAACCTAAGTTTTTTTGTTATTAAATTGAAGGCTGTAGCAGAAAAGGCACCGTCAAACAATACTCCCGAATCAAAGTATGATGTTTTTGTAAGCTTTAGGGGCGAGGACATCCGCCACGGATTTTTTGGCCATTTGGTTAAGGCTTTTCCTCGAAAGCAAATAAATGCCTTTGTTGATGAGAAACTTAAGAGGGGAGATGACATATCACATTCACTTGCTGAAGCAATTAAAGGATCATCCATTTCATTGATCATATTCTCAGAAAACTATGCTTCTTCACATTGATGTTTAGAAGAACTTGCGAAAATAATTGAGTGCAAAGAGAAATATGGACAGATTGTAATACCTGTTTTTTATGGGGTAGATCCTACAAATGTACGAGATCAAAAGAAGAGTTATGAAAATGCATTTTTTGTACTTGAAAAAAAGTATAATTCGTCCAAGGTGCAGATATGGAGACATGCTTTGAACACATCTGCTAATTTGTCAGGAATTAAGTCATCAGATTTTCGGTTAGTTCTTCCCTTCCCATAAATTTTCTAGTGCTATATATTCACTTACTATTTCATTTACTTTATATATAAGCAATAGGTATGCATGCCAACATTTGATCATTTGCTTAAATAGAAAAAAGACATAGCCTTTATTTTCTCTAATTTACTAGAGCGCATCTCTTTAATAGAACATTATGGGGTAATTTGATCCATGGCCGACCCTGCTTAGTTGTTGTTGTTCTTCTTCTTGTACTAGAGTGCATGCTCAAATAGTAGTTAATGCTACTGTAGGTGTGAGCCCTAGAGCCTATGTATTTCATTTGAACTTAGAATTTGTATCATGTTATTTATCTATAACATGAGGCATTAAGTTATTATGACCGTTCACATGGATCCTTGGAAGGGAAATTTTATTTCCGCTGCATTTTTATCTCTGTCATTTACGCAATTTCCCTACAGCTACAACTAACTTGTTTGTGCTGGGATTAATATGAATCTCAGTACTTTGAGGAATTAGGCTCTGATTTCCGATCAGTCATACCTTGGATTCACTAAAACAAGAATGACTTGATTGTGATTATGTGTATTTAATTTGGGCCAATATAATGTAGTCTATAAATTAGTAATGGTTTGTTGGCAACTTCTATAGACAAAACATGCAGGCCACAACACATTTTTAACCCTTGATCCTACTAAGGAGGAAGGAAAAGAGAGAGAAAAAGAAATGTTCTATAATGGGTATTAAACCTCTCATTACAAACTTCTAACAAAATAAGGTTATAGTAGTGCCGACAGTTCAGACTGAAAGTATGTTCGTTGTCTGAAACGTGGCAGTGTCCTATATCTACATGACACAGATGGATATGGTTACATTTAATCACTTCTAATTTATCAAATTATTACCAGTGTCTATGTGTCAGTTTCGTGTTCGATGCATGTGTTTGTATAGTGCTTCATAGGCAGGGCCGACTTAGGGGAGGTGCAAACAGCTCAACCGAGCTGGGCCTCCCCAAGACATGGGCCTCAAATTTTTTTTATAGTCCAGTATTCCCACCCCCACCACTAAAAAAAAATTCTATTTATTCTATTCTGCAGCATATGTGATACTCCCTCCGTTCCTTTTTAATTGTCACTTCTAAAGAAAAAATTTGTTCCTTTTTAACTGTCACTTTCAAAGTTCAATGCAACTTTAAATATTGTTTTACCAATATTATCCTTAGTTATTTATTACGGAGCGAGAAATATATGAGATGCTATATTAAATGAATAAGGCTATTATAGTAAAAGTATAAATTATTGTATCAATAGTAGTGACATTTATTAATTGTCTTGGTTTGTGTAAAATGTCAAAAAGTGACAATTAAAAAGGAACAGAGGAAATATGTTTCAGCTTCTTCCTTCTTCCTCCAACTTGCGACCTGCCGACCTCAAACTTACGACCTCTTCGTACGTCGTTCCTCCACCTCCTACCGCCGTCTCTCAACCATTTCCGCCGATTTCAACCACCGACCTCCATCTCACACACTGTTTCGACCACCGACCGTCGTCTCTCAACCGTTTTTGCCGTCTCTCAAAGAATCACAACAATCATAGGAACGACCGTTACACACTGTTACGGGCCTCTTTTTACTTACAGAGCCGAGCCTCCAGATTCATAGGAACGGCCCTGTTCATAGGTAGGGGTGTGCATGGTTCATAAACCAAACCAAACTGAACCAAAACAAAATTATGGTTCGGTTGGGCTTGTGAAACATGATACCAGAGGAAATGGGAGAGAAAGGGTTTAGAAATTTGTATTGAAGATAATAGAAAATGATACATTTTTACTAGTTGGTCATGAAGGAGTATACCTTCTATTTCAACAAAAATGGAAGGGCTTGGTTATTAATTTGGTTATGGTTGACCAAATTATTTATCCACCCCTATTCATAGGCCGTTAATATTCATATATCTCTTTCTTTTGTTGTATAGAAATGATGCTGAGCTACTCGAAGAAATCATCAATCTAGTGATGAAGAGGTTGAGTAAGCACCCAGTTAACTCAAAAGGACTTGTTGGAATTGACAAATCAATTGCACATTTGAATTCATTGTTACAAAAAGAGTCAAAAAAGGTCCGTGTCATTGGAATTTGGGGCATGGGAAGTATCGGCAAGACAACTATTGCAGAAGAAATTTTTACCAAAATTGCTATGATTATGAAGGTTATTGTTTTTTTGGCAAAGGTAAGCGAGCAATTAGGAAGACATGGAATAACTTCTTTGAAAGAAAAACTTTTTTCTACACGATTAGCAGAAGATGTGGAAATCCATTCACCAAATGGGTTGTCTAATTATACTGTGAGAAGGATTGGCCGTATGAAGGTTCTTATTGTTCTTGATGATGTTAAGGAAGAAGGTCAGCTAGAGATGTTATTTGGAACTATTGATTGGCTTCGATCCGATAGTAGAATAATTGTAACAACTAGAGATAAGCAAGTACTTATTGCTAATGAAGTTGATGATGATGATCTATATGAGGTTGGGGTATTGGATTCTAGTGAAGCACTTGAGCTTTTCAATTTGAATGCATTTAAACAAAGTCATCTTGAAATGGAGTACTATGATCTATCAAAGAAGGTGGTCGATTATGCCAAAGGAATTCCATTAGTTCTTAAAGTTTTGGCTCATTTACTTCGTGGAAAAGACAAGGAAGAATGGGAAAGTCAGCTGGACAAACTTAAAAGACTGCTAAGTAAAAAAGTTCGAGATGTAATGAGGCTCAGTTATGATGATCTTGATCGTTTAGAGCGAAAATATTTTTTAGATATTGCATATTTCTTCAACGGGTTGAGGTTGAAAGTGGATTGCATGAAACTTATATTGAAAGATTTTGAAAGTGATAATGCAGTGGATATTGGGTTAGAAAGGTTAAAAGATAAAGCTCTTATAACTATTTCTGAAGATAATGTTATATCTATGCAGTGGCTATTTGCTCATGAACTTCGTCTGATGCTGCTCCAATGCAGAGTTATTTGGTTCGTCTCATAGTTTTAGTGGCTATGGAGCTCCTTCTGCTCCTTCTTATGGCTTCAGTGGCTATGGTTTTCCTCCTTCAAACACTTGGTCCAGACCTCAGTCTCAGCCACGTATGCCCTCTCCATACTCAGCACCAGCTAGTGCTTTTCTCACCAATGCATCTGCTATGGGCTCTAGTTCATGGTTCCCAGACTCTGGTGCCTCGTTTCATGTTATTGGCGATGCCCGTGACATTCAACAATTAATTCCGTTTGAAGGTCGTGACCTGATCTTCATTGGAAACGGTCAAGGTTTGCATATTCAAAACTCTGGCTTTAGTTTATTTCCCTCCTCCACACAACCCAACACCACCCTATTTTTACACAATCTCTTACATGTTCCCACAATCACCAAAAACCTCATCAGTGTCAGTCAATTTGCAAAGGACAATGGTGTTTATTTTCAATTCCATGCTAATGAATGTCTTGTAAAATCTCAGGCCAATGATGCTGTTCTTCTGCGAGGCTATGTTGGGGCGGATGGACTTTATGAATTTCCCAACATTTCTCTCTCTCTTGCTAAGTCTCCTGTTTCTCAGTCTTTCTCATCTGTTAATACCATGTATTCTCCAAATAATGCTGCTAGTAGTTCTATTTCCCATACTCAGTATTTGTGGCACCTTCGTTTAGGCCATCCCAATAATCACAATCTTAAATTGATTTTGAATCATTGTAATATTTCCTCATCCAATAAAGATATTTCTTCATTTTGTGTTGCTTGCTGTATGGGAAAGTCTCACAGAGTACATGCTTCCGACTCACATACAACCTACACTCATCCTCTTGAATTGGTGTTCAGTGACTTATGGGGACCTTCCCCTAATCCCTCTACCTTGGGTTACAATTACTACATCACATTTGTTGATGCTTACTCAAGATTCACATGGATTTACTTGCTAAAATGAAAGTCTGAAGCTCTCATCATTTTTAAGCAATTTAAGTCCATGGCAGAGTTACAATTTGGCCACTCCCTCAAAGCCCTCCAGACTGATTGAGGAGGAGAGTTTCGTCCCTTCACTGCTTATCTCAAAGAATTGGGAGTCATTCACAGACTTATCTGTCCCCATACCCATCATCAGAATGGTGTCGTGGAAAGAAAGCACCGACATATTGTAGAGCTTGGACTAACTCTACTCAGCCAGGCTTCTATGCCTCTTACCTATTGGGATTATTCTTTCCTTACAACTGTGTATCTCATCTACAGGCTCCCCTCATCTTCTCTGCAGTTTCGAATTCCATATACTGTGCTGTTCAAACAGGATCCTGATTATCAATTTCTAAAGGTTTTTGGTTGTGCATGCTTCCCTTTTCTTAGACCCTATCAGGCTCACAAACTGGATTTCAGGTCTCAAGAATGTCTCTTTTTGGGTTACTCTCCTTCCCACAAAGGCTACAGATGCTTAGCTCCATCAGGCAGGTTATACATATCTAAGGATGTTATCTTTAATGAAGAGAAATTTCCTTATCATGCTCTATTTGCTGCCAACCCTACTCCACCATCTACTACCTCTAGTGTGAGCTTTCCCCCTCTTCCTACCTTCCTATCTTCCTTTTCACCCACTACACTGCCTACCCCATCTTTACCTGCCAACAGTAACTCTCCTATCTCTCCTCTCCCACCTGATAACTCCCCTACACATTCTACACCTCATTCTGCACCTGCCAACACATCACCTACACCTCATTCTGCACCTGCTAGTTCATCCCCTCCATCTCAGTCTGACACTACTGTCAGCATTCCTGTTAATGCACAGCCTGTCTCTCACAAACCTGTTGTTGAGTATTTTGGTGATTGGCTGCATATTTTGACAAAACCAATGTGTTGAATAGTAGCACCTCCATGGCTAGAACAAATCTTCAGTTGCAAGTTTTTCATTTTGAAGCTGTTCAGAAGCTGAAAATTCCATCAGAAGCTGAATGTTCTTCAGAAGCACTGTAGCACTTCAGAAGCTGAATTCAGAGTCTGATGCCAGCGTTGACTTTGGTTGACTTCATCAGAAGCTGATCTTTTTCAAGTTATTTCTACGCGAATCTTTGCGAGATATGTTAAGGTTTTATTATGGATTAATACTTCTAGAATGCTGATTGATTTGTGGAAGATCTAATGAAGATTTGGGTCGTATTTATGAAGATCATATTTTCAGAAGCAATCTTTGAAGAGATACATTGCAGAATTATATGTTTCCTAATTGAGCCTTGCATAATTTAGAAACATATCAATTCAGAAGATTTGAAGCAGTTTAATTCTGATTGCTGAAGATTATAAAAGGAGAGTTACTGCCATTATTCAAGAGACATGAAAAACAGAGTATAATTCAGAAAATTGAGTCTTAGGTTGTGTAAGCTTTTTAGCTTTGTTTTGTGCACCACTCATATGTTTTGAGTTGGTTTAGGTTTTATTGAGTTGTAATTCATTCAAAGCTTTTAAGCAAGAATGAAGTTTTTTGTATTGAAGAATGTTCTTCAAATTCTGGTTGTTTTGTTTCAGAACTGGTTTAGGTTCAAGGTTAGTTCAAGTGACTGGGCTGTTGCTTGAATAGGAAGTTAGTGGTCTCTAATACTCATGCGTGGGTAGAAGTCTGACTAGGTGGAAGTTAATTGCTTAGGATAGGAACTGGGAGTCAGTGTCTGAGTCTTAAGGGTTAATCCCAATAGTGGATTTCCTTCCTGGATTGGTATCCCCCAGAGTAGGAGGTGTTTACTCCGAACTGGGTTAACAAACCTTGTGTGTTCTTTAGCTTTCCTGCACTTTTTATTTCTGCTACTTAACTGCTTTAAATTGTGCTAAGTTATTGTTCAGAACCTGATTGGTTCAGAACCTGTTATCTCTCTCTTATTGCCTGGCCAGAATTTCAATTGGCATCAGAGCAGGCACCCTGCCTGTAATTTGGGTGAGATCCAGAGGTATTTATGTCTGGCTTTATGGAGAGAGAAGGAGGCCCTGTCAACAGACCACCCCTACTTGATGGCACCAATTATGAGTACTGGAAATCAAGGATGTGTGCATTCCTAAAATCCATTGACAGCAGAACTTGGAAGGCTATGATCAAAGGTTCGGATCATCTTGTGGTTATAGACAAAGATGGAAATAAAACTGCAGTTTTGAAACCTGAAGAAGAATGGACCAAAGCTGAGGATGACCTGTCTCATGGGAACTCAAAGGCCCTGAATGCAATTTTCAATGGTGTGGATCAGAACATGTTCAGACTCATCAAGCAGTGTACTGTGGCAAAAGATGCTTGGGAAATTCTGAAAACCACTCATGAAGGAACCCCTAAGGTTAAGCTATCCAGACTTCAACTTCTCACAACAAAGTTTGAGAACTTGAAGATGAATCTATTCAGGATTTCTACATGAATGTGCTGGACATGGCCAATTCCTTTGATTCTCTTGGGGAAAAGATGACAGATGAGAAATTATTCAGAAAAATCCTTAGGTCCCTGCCCAGAAGGTTTGATATGAAGGTTACATCAATAGAAGAAGCCCATGATATTACCACTATGAAGGTTGAGGAGCTGATTGGACCCCTTTTGAATTTTGAAAGTGCTTTTTGCAAACAGCCTGAGAAGAAAGGGAAAGGAATAACTCTTGCTGTAAACTCTAAAGCTGATGATCAACAAGAACCAGATGAGGATGATAATGATTTATCAGAAACACTTGGGGTGCTGGGGAAACAGTTTGATAAGATTCTGAAGCTTGTTGATAGAAAGTCAAAATCCAAGGGTCAGAACATCAGGTTTTACAATAGCAAGCCTCATAATGATTTAAAAAGGGCCAAGACTGAAGAAAATAGTAAACAATCACAAGGTGTTTAGTGCTTTGAGTGTGAGGGCTTTGGACATGTCAAGACAAAATGTCCTACTTTTCTTAAGAAGCAGAAGAAGAAGAAGAGCCTAGCTGTCTCATGGTCTGATGATGATTCTGAAGAAGATGCTGAGAGTGAATCTGCTAAGGTTAATACAGGCCTGATGGTAAGGTTAAAACAGAACTCAAGAACTGGTTCAAAATCTGATGCATTTTCAGAGTCTGAGACATTTTCTGAGTCTGACTCAGAGTCTGTAGCCTCATCTGTGTCTGAAGTTGCAAAACTCTCATATGATGAACTGGCTGAAAATTACAAGAATCTATACATCAGAAGTTTAGAAGTTTGCAATCAAGTTCTGGATCAGAAGGAGACTATTTTTCAACTGGAGGCTAAAAAAGGAGAACTTCTTGTGCAGAATTCAGAATTAAAAGAAGAAATGAACCAGCTAAATTCCCAACTTGAGCATATGAAAAAGCAGGTTAGAATGATGAATACTGCTACTAATGTGTTGGATGAAATTTTGGGTGCTCAGCAACAAGGAAAAACTGGTTTAGGCTTTGTTGATCAGACTCAGATTCCTAAACAGATGAGTTTTGTTAAAAAGTTTGTTCCTGCCACTAAGACTGATGATTCTATGATTGGGACATCTAAGATGAGACCTCAGATGCAAGGTCAGAAGCAAGCCCAGATGCAAGCTCATAAGCATGCTCAGAAGCAACCCCAGAAGTTCAACAGAAGGAGGAGAAACCATACCTGGATCTGTCATCATTGTGGAAAGAAGGGGCATATTAAACCTTTTTGCTTTAAGTTATATGGCTATCCTGAACATTTGCAACACAGAAAAGTTGAACCAGCTGTGAACAAGAGCAAAATCAAGAAAGTTTGGAGACCTAAGAGTGAAGGTGTTGCGCAGAATCTGAACAAAGGAAAAGGAAAGGCTGTTGCAGATGACATCAAGCCAATTCCTGTAGCACAGAAGAATTCTGGTGCTGGACCATCCAAAATCTGGAGCAAAGTTCCTGTTCCTGATCAGAAGGTACTATTTTCTTGTGAATCTGAAGAGGCTAGGACTTATGTTCAGAACAGAGTTGCTGGGAGGAATGTTTTTTGTTGTGGTTCTTCAAATGTTTGTCAGCATAAGGATTTATAGCAATTATTGCAAACTGGATGTGAGGAAGATAGAGTACCTGCCAGTTTTGCTAATGCTGAATGTGTGTCTGATCCTGGGTCTGAAGTTAATGCTGGGACTGATTTAGATGATGTATGTGCAGTTTTTAAACCCTATGTTAAACCTGTGGTTTGTCATAATTTTGAAGCTAAAAAGGGGGAGAAAAACCTATGTTTAAAATCAGACATGAGCTGTGTAGAGGGTGAGCTGTCAGATTGTACTTTGTGCAGTTTTGTGGCTGTTGGTCAGAATTCATATGCAATGCAACATGAGCTGTGCAGTTGTGATTATAGGGGAGTATGTGTCTCAGGGGAAGTACAAGATTGTTATATACCTGAGTGATGATGTGGTCCTGAGGTGTGGTCCTGAAGAACAATTGTGCTCTGATACCATTTTTCACTGCAGTTCAGAAGTGAGGGGGAGTTTTTATGTTTTAGTGAGTTGCAGGGGGAAAGTTCAGATGTTGGAGTGTTTGTTCAGATGTTTGTATGTTTGTGAAGCTTCAGGAGTGTTTGTGATGATCAGGAGTTGATCAGTAATGGGTTTATGTGTGCTTCAGGAGTTCAGAAGCTGAAGCTGTTGTTTAACATAGCTCAGAAAGTGTTTTGTCCGCTGCCTAATTTGTGTGCTATGTTATATTGTTTGTGGAGTTCTTCATTGCTGAGATAGTCTTATGGGAGATTGAAGAACTTGGGTGTGTGAACATTGGTTTTAGCCAAAAATTTGCCAAAGGGGGAGATTGTTGAGTATTTTGGTGATTGGCTGCATATTTTGACAAAACCAATGTGTTGAATAGTAGCACCTCCATGGCTAGAACAAATCTTCAGTTGCAAGTTTTTCATTTTGAAGCTGTTCAGAAGCTGAAAATTCCATCAGAAGCTGAATGTTCTTCAGAAGCACTGTAGCACTTCAGAAGCTGAATTCAGAGTCTGATGTCAACGTTGACTTTGGTTGACTTCATCAGAAGCTGATCTTTTTCAAGTTATTTCTACGCGAATCTTTGCGAGATATGTTAAGGTTTTATTATGGATTAATACTTCTAGAATGCTGATTGATTTGTGGAAGATCTAATGAAGATTTGGGTCGTATTTATGAAGATCATATTTTCAGAAGCAATCTTTGAAGAGATACATTGCAGAATTATATGTTTCCTAATTGAGCCTTGCATAATTTAGAAACATATCAATTCAGAAGATTTGAAGCAGTTTAATTCTGATTGCTGAAGATTATAAAGGAGAGTTGCTGCCATTATTCAAGAGACATGAAAAACAGAGTATAATTAAGAAAATTGAGTCTTAGGTTGTGTAAGCTTTTTAGCTTTGTTTTGTGCACCACTCATATGTTTTGAGTTGGTTTAGGTTTTATTGAGTTGTAATTCATTCAAAGCTTTTAAGCAAGAATGAAGTTTTTGTATTGAAGAGTGTTCTTCAAATTCTGGTTGTTTGTTTCAGAACTGGTTTAGGTTCAAGGTTAGTTCAAGTGACTGGGCTGTTGCTTGAATAGGAAGTTAGTGGTCTCTAATACTCATGCGTGGGTAGAAGTCTGACTAGGTGGAAGTTAATTGCTTAGGATAGGAACTGGGAGTCAGTGTCTGAGTCTTAAGGGTTAATCCCAATAGTGGATTTCCTTCCTGGATTGGTATCCCCCAGAGTAGGAGGTGTTTACTCCGAACTGGGTTAACAAACCTTGTGTGTTCTTTAGCTTTCCTGCACTTTTTATTTCTGCTACTTAACTGCTTTAAATTGTGCTAAGTTATTGTTCAGAACCTGATTGGTTCAGAACCTGTTATCTCTCTCTTATTGTCTGGCCAGAATTTCACCTGTCAATGATCATTCTATGCGAACGCGTGCTAAATCAGGTTTTGTGCAGCCTAAACTATACCCTTCACTGTTGTTAATGTTGAAGCAGTTTTTCATACAACAAAAGTAAGTATTTTCAATTATCGTCTCCTCAGGGATTGGTGCGTTACTTCGAACCGTTCAACAATCGATATTGTTTTGAGTTAAGGGTTTGTACTATTGGTTTCATAAAATGACGGAATGTAAATGCGGGAATTAAAACGACAAGTAATAGGGAATAAAAGCGTTGAGATTAGAGTTCATCAATCTTGCAAAGAATATAATTCATGAATCATGCATATGAATTTAGCGTTTTAGCGTAAATATCACGTATCGCTCGACAACGTCATTGATTTCCCAAATGACATCGTGAGATCGATCGTATCGTTTAATCGACGATTTCCCAATCAATCAAACGATCCGAAAGCATTACGATCCGAAACTTTGTGCAATTATCAAAACCCAAATCCATTTCTAGATTTTCTTATTTTGATAGAAGATTATTCTTAAACATAGATTCAAAAGTATTTGTCAATATCAATTGAATCAATCATGAGAGTGAAAAGCAAGAATAACTTCATAAACACTTAAATTGCTAAATCATATATTCACATAATCATTTATTACATCAAAGCTAGAAAGATTACCTCTAATCCCAACAAAGGGATGTTAGTTGCTCATTTTCATGACAACTATACAAAAGATGAGAGAAAAGATGAAGATCATAACCCAAAGTCTTGATTTCCCAAAGCCCTTGGTGGATTTCCACAATTCAATCCTTTTGCTCCTTTGTTGAATGAACAAAAGTAAGTATTAGTTTTTATATCGTTCCACAGGGATTAATGTGATATCATAAACCGTTCAACTTCGATTATCGTTTTAAGTTAGGGTTTAACTTGTTTTTATACTACACTACTCATAATTTTAAAAACATAATAAATAAATAGTAGAGTAATAGGACATAGAAGGTGTTAGGATTAACTTTCATCAATCAAACATCGTTTATATCCGATTGATTACAAATACGAATTCTAGCGTTTTCTTATATATGACATTATTACGTATTGCTCAACAACATCATTGATTTCCCAAATGACGTCGTGAGATCGATTGTATCGTTTAATCGATGATTTCTCAATCTATTAAACGATCCAAAAGCATTATGATCCAATACTATAATGTAATTATCAAAACCAAATCCCATTTCTAGAATTTCTTATCTTGATAGAAAATCATTCTAAACCTAGATTCAAAAGTCTTTTTCAACAACATTTAAATCAAACATAAGATTGAAAAGCAAGAAGAAATTCAATGGTATATAAAAATTGCTAGAATCATATATTGAATAACCAAAAGTTTACAACATGAATGATTGATTACCTATTAATCCCAACAAAGGAGATTAGTTGATCATTGTCATGACAACTATGGCAAAATAAGAAAGGAAGATGAAGATATGTGAGAGCTTGATGTCTCAAAGCTTCTTAAGATCTTCTTCAATCCAAATCAAATTGCTATTTGAAGTTTTTCTCCCTCTATGCCTATTCTCTCTCAAAGATAACAAGTTTTCTAAGCTCTGGAAAATATTAAAACTGATAAAAAACTATCCCCTTTAGAAATGAGCTTAAAATTCTATTTATATGCTGAGAAAATATTCGCTCGCTACAAGCGACCAGCCTGTCGCTTGTAGCGAGGACTTCAATTGGCCAATCATAGAGCTCCACGTCACCATCAGCATCAAACCGCCCCTTTGGTCGCTGTAGCGACAAGGTCTGTCGCTACTAGCGATGGATCATTGAAATTCCCTGCCTAGGCTCGCTTCAAGCGTCCAGTTCATCGCTTCAAGCGATGAACTCCTGATAATCCCTGCCTAAGCTCGCTTCTAGCGATGGATGCTGCGCTTCAAGCGATGGATGTCTGGAAATCCCTGCCTATCCTCGCTACTAGCGATGGCTTCTGCGCTTGTAGCGATGGCATCAAGAAAAGCTTCATTCTTTTGCATCAATCAGGTTCAAGCATGTATTTCCTGCATAATCACATGGGGTAAGGCTTAGGATCACATTTATTGCATTTCTAACACATTTATGCTCAAATCCTAAGGTAACTTGTAAAGCAAGTAATCATAAGTGCCCTAAAATGTATCAAAATATAACACCTTTTAGGCACTTATCAAACTCTCCCCAACTTACATTTTGGTTTGTCCTCAAACCAAAGAACAAAAGGAAATTTTCATAACTTTTAAAACCACAGTATTGAGCAATTTAGCAAAGGATTCAAAAGTGCGAAGAAATAAACATCAAGTGAGTGATTCAAATGTGATTGCGCATGCTAAAGTTCAGTTTCTCATTAAACAAGATACATTCTACAAATGTGAACTAGTTCTAAACACAAGGAATTAATTCATACAATCCTAAACAAGCAACATGTTTAAATTTGAACCAAACCTAACACACTTCTATATAAAGTATATGAACAATTGAAATCATTTGTAAGGGTTATGAACACTCATCCAATAAACATGATAACATTCAATCAAATTATGTGTCTATCTAATTATCATTTCCAAAAGCATAAAAGGCATTGATCAAAAGGTCTTTAAGGGTTGTAATTGGGCTAGGTTACAAAAGAATTGTCATATGTGGGATATTTGAATTCAAATGGCCAAGCAAAAGGAAACATTCAATCTAATTACAACTTCCTTCTTTTTCCACTACAACACTTGGTGAATTTCATACTTTTCTATTCTTGATTGATCTTTGACAACTTTTCTTTGAATTCTTGCAAACCTTTTCATTTTTTCTCTTTTCTTTTTCTTGGTTTGCTTTTTTTTTTTTTTTTTCTATTCTTTTCTTTTTCTTTTCTTGTTGTCAAGATCAATTAACACATTCACCCTTACATTGACATAAATAAAACCTCCCTTTCTCCCCAACTTATTTCAATGATACCCTAATCGAATGTTCCTTTGTTATTATGGCAAAGGTCAATAAAAACGATGGATAAGGGTTCAAAAGAAAACAACTATCAGAATTTAATAAAGAGTTAACTATGAACTGAATTTTTTTTTTTTTTTTACAAACTCCGGCAATTTAAATAAGCAGATGAGCTTATTAAATTGACAGTCCACAGTTAACAATTCTGATTCCATTAGGCTCAGATGGGTTAACAGATACTCACACATCTCACAGGGTAGGTTCATTTGGTCAAGTATTTCTCTCAATTTCAAAAAATTGCCTTGATCATTTCAATGCTCTTATACAAATTAAAACAACAACAGATTTAACATAATCTAACTGAGTTAAACATGATATTGGTCTCCTGCATATATATACAATGGTTGAGGATTCCTCACATTTTTGCTAGTTCTACATTGGTTCAAAACTAAACACATGCTTGCTTAAAAACTGAATAAATTAACTTGTGTGTGTAAAGAACTTATTCACATTCACGAATATACCTAGAAAAACAAGAAAACGAGTACCTTAGCTGCGCGCTTTAACACTCATTCTATCATTATCACTCAGATGATTCACAGTTCAAGCATTGGCTTTTGAATCTTTCATCTTTCTTTCAAAATTTGTTGGGATCATTCCAAAAAATTTTAACATAAATACTAAAGCATAAATAAAATATAACTATACTAACATGTTATACCCAAAATAAATAACATAAACATAAACCAAAAAGGTACATCATCCATGGTACAAAAGAAACATAATCAAAGTACAAAGCATAAATAAAAATGTTAAAGTACAAAGCTGAATAAATAAAACGAAAGAGAAAACAAATCAAGATCTGCAGCTCTGCATCATCAATCTGAGTCTGAATCCATGTCGTCCTCAGAGTCTATCAGGTCAGCTGCCATGCGATCAATAGAATTTGTAGCAGCTGAGGAGTCATCATCCAGATCATCATCCACATCAGCGTCGTCATCACCCTCATCACCGGCATCCTGCTGATCACCAGCATCCGCTGCAGCTGCCCCTCCTGGAAAGAATGGCCTGTCCCCAGGCCAAGCGATGTGCTCAGAGAAGAAAGCAGGTGTCCACGGGCTTTGGCCACTGTCGTGCAGATGGCTCTGAATCGTAGTAAGTGCTCGGTGATTTGACGCATTCTGCGCCAACAGAAAAGAGCTCACAGTAGCAGAATCCCAACTCGAGAAGTCCAGTGGTGGAATGGTCGGGTGGCTAGGGTGGCTAGTATGCTGAGGTGGTGGTGGTGGTACATGAGAAGGTCCGGCTGAAGATGATGGTCCAGCTGAGGTATGAGGTGGGGCAACAGGTGCAGGTGTAGAGCAGTACCTATTGATGTATCTATCATCAATAGGGTTCTTAATTTCCTCATCAACCTGTGATGGCATGTGCACTCTAGCTCGCCTACATAGTCCCATGATCAACCCGGGAAAAGTCAGAGGGCATTTTGGTTTGCCCGGGGGTAAAATACCACTCTCAGCTACTATCCTCATCTCATTTGCTATCAGCCTAGCAACGTCAACCTGACGCTGAGTGAGGATATAATGAACAAGAGGGGTCACATCTAAGGTGGTGGAAGAGGTGTGAGATTTGGGGCGGATGTTATACAAAATAAGGGTAAGGATTACCTGAGCCTCAGTGGTCATATCCTCCCTGAATGCTCGGAAAGGCTTACCCGAAGCCCTACTCAAATCATAACTCTTCCCCTCCTGGAAGATATCGCGTGCGATGCTCTCGTGATCCCATTCACCACTCCTCTGATGCTCACAGAAATCACAAAGCGCAGTAGGTGCAAGCGGATTGTCCTCTTCCTCATCAACTAGCTCCAGAGGCTTGCCCAAATACGCGTTGATGGACATGCGATCAAACCTGATGGTGCGCCCTCGCACATAGGTAGTCCAAGTAAACTCATCAGATGGATCAGAGGGGATCGCGTTCGCGTAGAATTCGCGCACGATGTCATAATTAATCTTCCTGGGTGGCGTGCATAGAATCCCCCACTTCCTCTCGTTAATCATGGCTGCTAAGCCTCCATACTCCCCCTCTTCAGATATCTCGAACCGCTTCTCAGACCAGATTCGTCTTGTTCTCAGCTCCTCGTAGCGTTCTTGGTTCCTCCAGCTTAGGAAACGACTCGCATCGTGTGGTTGAATGTTTGCTCTTGGTCGTGACGAGGAGCTTTCAACGTTCCTTTGACGTTTAGACGAGGTTTTAGGTGCCATTCCTACAAAATGATTTAAAACAGATGAAAATCAGGTAGGACACAAGTCAAGTTTCAATCAAAACAAAAATAAAACAAATTCTGGGTTCGCTCGCTACAAGCGACAGCTTGGTCGCTGTAGCGACGAAACCCAGAAAATGCCAGTTTCCTGCGCTACAAGCGCTGTTCTAGCGAGGAGACCCATTTTCAAAAATCATGTTTTTCTGGATTTTAACTTACTTGTAGCATGCGAAATCAACATTAAAGCTAATATAAATGACTAACAATCACCTAAACTTCCTAAATCCTCAAAAACCCTAATTTATTTTGAATTTTTACAAAGGGTTTTTCCAAAATACGATTTCTATGAACAAGAGGATTAAAGGGAGTTTTCTAGGTGATTTTCGTTCATTTACAACAGTTTAAACTATGTATAACATGGGTAATCAACAGGGCATTCTTAAGTTCAAAATTTGTAAAAACCCTAAACCCTAAAATTCTAAATCAACATGCTAGCACAAAAAAAAAACAGTAAAAAGCTTATAAATAGGAACAGACAAGGTCGAATAACATACCTGAGTGAAGATTGAGCAAGATTAATGCAGGTAAAGAGTGGATTAGCAGGTTTGTGCAGAAATAGAAAGAGAACACAATGCAGAAATGTAAATGAATGTTACAGAAGTTAAAGAATGCGAAAAAATAAGTTAGAAACGGCTATAATAATAAATGGGGTGGTTGGAAAGTAGCTGAAGCGACAGGAGTGGCCTGGGTATTATAAAATTGTTTTCTGATACGCTCGCTACAAGCGCGCGATCCGTCGCTACAGCGACAGGCAAAAAGCCCATCGCTTCAAGCGTGGTGTGGCGCTACAAGCGCAAGTGCAAAAACTGTCGCTACAAGCGACAAATGCGTCGCTACAGCGACGTAGTGTAAAGTCCATCGCTACAGCGATGAGTTTGTCGCTGTAGCGACCATGACAGGAAACAGAAAAATAAATTTTTTGAGTTCTAGCCACTATCCCAACATGCATAAATAACTATACAGAAGTAAAATAACACTAAAAACACAACATACTTACAAAATTGGGGTGCCTCCCAACAAGCTCTTGTTTAACGTCATTAGATCGACGCCTGATTCGCTTACGCATAAGAATCGATGAGTGAAATTGTTGTCGTGTGCCGAACAACTTCACCTCCAAAATATGGCTTAAGCCTTTGTCCATTCACTGTCCATGTCGACTTGGTGATAGGATCCTCAAGTTCCACAGCTCCATAGGGTTTCACTTCCTTTATCATGAACGGACCGGACCACTTGGACTTCAATTTACCCGGAAATAGTCGTAGCCTTGCATTGAACAGCAACACCATCTGACCAGGCTTGAATTCCCTCTTCATGATCTTCTTGTCATGATACCGTTTAACCTTTTCCTTATAGAGCTTGCTTGACTGATAGGCTTGGTCACGCATTTCCTCTAACTCATGCATTTGAAGCTTTCTCTTCTCCCCAGCTTGCTCTTGATCAAAGTTCAAAAACTTGAGCGCCCAAAACGCTTTGTGCTCCAACTCGACCGGCAAGTGGCATGCTTTCCCATACACCAACTGGAATGGTGTGAAACCCGTAGGAGCTTTGTATGCGGTCCTATAGGCCCACAACGCTTCGTCCAGTTTCATCGCCCAATCCTTTCTTGAAGATGACACGGTCTTCTCAAGTATCCGTTTGATTTCACGGTTGGATACCTCGGCTTGACCGTTGGTCTGTGGATGGTATGGTGAAGCTACCTTGTGCTTTACTCCATAGTGCTCAAGTGCTTTTGCTAACTGTTGATTGCAGAAGTGAGAACCTCCATCACTTATTAGCACTCTTGGAGTTCCAAATCGGGAAAAGATGTTTCTTTTCAGAAACTTGACCACCGTCTTGCTATCGGCTTTCTGAGATGCTATTGCTTCTACCCACTTTGACACGTAATCAACAGCCACCAGAATATACTCGTTGTTCAAAGAAGATGGAAATGGCCCTACAAAGTCAATACCCCAACAGTCGAAGACTTCGACTTCAAGGATACTTTGTAGAGGCATTTCATTCCTCTTTGAAATCCCTCCGGTCTTCTGGCAACTCTCGCATTCTTTCACATGTTCATATGAGTCTTTGAACAAGGTGGGCCAATAAAAGCCAGCTTGAAGAACTTTTGCTCCAGTTCTTTCTCCACTGTAGTGACCACCATATGGCGAGTTGTGACAGTGCCACATGATGTCCTTGGCTTCTTCTCTTGCAACACATCTTCTTATTAAGTGGTCTACTCCAATCTTGAATAAGTACGGGTCATCCCAAATGAATTGAGTGGCGTCTCTCAACAACCTCTTCTTCATTTGCCATGTGTAATCCTCCGGTATGAACCCCGTTGCTTTGTAATTGGCCATGTCCGCGAACCATGGTCTTTCTTGCACCATAAGTAACTGTTCATCCGGGAACTCTTCAAGGATGTCCCTTTCATTCTTCGTTATCTCATTGTTCACCAATCTTGACAGATGATCAGCTACTAGGTTCTCAGTCCCCTTCTTGTCCTTAATCTCCAAATCAAACTCTTGGAGTAGCAACATCCAACGGATGAGTCTCGGCTTTGAGTCGGGTTTGGTAATTAAGTACTTGATAGCTGCATGGTCAGTCCAGATAACAATTTTTGAACCAATGAGATACGAACGAAATTTTTCTAATGCGAACACTATGGCAAGTAATTCTTTTTCAGTGGTAGCATAATTGACTTGTGCGTCATTTAAAACTTTACTTGCATAGTGTATAGCATGAAAAATTTTGTTTTTGCGTTGACCTAACACCGCGCCTACCGCATAATCACTTGCATCGCACATAAGTTCAAAATCATATGTCCAGTTTGGTGCGGTGATTATGGGTGCGGATGTTAAGCTATCCTTTAAACTATTAAAAGCATTTAAACAGTCAATATCAAAATCAAAAGACTTATCTTTGTTGAGCAAGTTGCTCAATGGCTTGGCAATTTTTGAGAAGTCTTTGATGAATCTCCGATAGAACCCGGCATGGCCTAGGAAACTTCGGATTCCCTTGACATTGACTGGTGGTGGAAGTTTTCCTATCACGTCGATTTTAGCTTTATCAACTTCGATACCCTTGGAGGAGATCTTGTGACCAAGGACTATACCCTCGGTTACCATGAAGTGACACTTCTCCCAATTGAGCACCAAGTTGGTTTCCTTGCACCGTTTCAGTACCGTGTCCAGATTCTTCAAGCATAAATCAAATGATGACCCGAAAACTGAGAAGTCGTCCATGAACACTTCAATGCTTTTCTCTATCAAGTCGGCAAAGATGGCTTGCATGCATCGTTGAAATGTTGCTGGAGCGTTACATAAACCGAACGGCATGCGTCGATATGCAAATACCCCAAAAGGACATGTGAATGCAGTCTTCTCGTGATCGTCTGGATTCACCGATATCTGATTGTAACCCGAATACCCGTCAAGGAAACAGTAAAAAGCTTGTCCTGACAGCCTCTCTAGCATTTGATCCATAAATGGTAGAGGAAAATGATCCTTTCTAGTTGCTTTGTTCAACCTCCGGTAGTCGATACACATCCTCCAACCGGTCACGGTTCTTGTCGGTATGAGCTCATTTTTCTCATTCGTGATAACCGTCATACCTCCCTTCTTAGGGACAACTTGAACCGGACTAACCCAAGTGCTATCCGAGATCGGATATATCATGCCGGCTTCAAGTAGCTTCACTACTTCTTTCTGGACTACTTCTTTCATGTTTGGGTTTAGCCGTCTTTGAGGTTGTGCTACCGGCTTATAATCCTCTTCCATCATGATCTTGTGCATGCAATAGGAAGGACTTATCCCTTTTAAGTCGGATAGTGTCCAACCTATTGCTTCCTTGTTGGACTTCAAAACTTCGACCAATCTTGTTTCTTCTTGGTTTGACAAGGAGCTACTAATGATTACCGGGTTGGTACCCTCTTGGTCAAGAAACACATACTTCAAATGTGAGGGCAATATCTTCATCTCCGGCTTCACTTCTTCTACTTTAGCTTCATTCGTCAATTCCTCGATTTTGGCTTTGTGAGGAGGAATTTCCTTCAACGAATCGAGCTCCTTCAAACACTCTTCAAGCTCTAGCTCATCTTCTTCTCCTAGGATACTTAGTGTGTTTGTCAATACTCTCTCAAGATGTGTCAAGTCATGCAACTGGTTTCTCGTATCAACTATCAATTCTTCCGTTGCATCCATCTTGAAACACGCAGCTTTATCACTAGGAAACTTCATTGCTTCATGGATGTTGAAATTGACTTCTTCATCGTCCACACGGACTTTCATTAAGCCTCCGTCAAGATCAATCATCATCCGTGCCGTTTGCATGAAAGTTCTCCCAAGAAGTAGTGGCACATCATCATCCTCCGGTATGTCCATCACTACAAAGTCGACGGGGAACAAGAACTTGTCGACTTTCACCAACACGTCTTCAGCAATTCCCAATGGACGAGTGTAGGATTTGTCGGCCAATTGCAAGGTTAAGTTGGTTCTCTTCACAACTATATCACCTATCCTTTTGACAACGGATAGTGGGATTAGGTTGATGCTCGAACCCAAATCAATGAGTGCCTTGCCGACATCAACATTGCCAATGGACACGAGCAGTGTAACTTTGCCCGGATCTCTCTTCTTTCTTGACAATGTGTTCTGGATGATTTCACTACAATTCGCGTCTAGCAGAATTGTTTCTTCTTCATTAAACCTCCTCTTCTTGGAAAGGATTTCCTTCATGAACTTGGCATACGTCGGCATTTGCTCTAGGGCTTCCGAGAACGGTATGTTGATTTGTAAACTCTTGAATACTTCAAGGAACCTAGCAAACTGCCTTTCTTTCTCTTTTTTGGCTGGTGTAGTTGGGTAAGGTAGGTGCGGTGTTGGTGCATTCTTCACTATTTCTTGCTTCTTGCCCTTCTCCTTCACCACATCCTTCTTCCATACAATATTCTCATTTTCAACTACATCCTTATTATTTTTTTCAACTACATCCTCTATATGTACATCTTCCGTTTCTTCCTCACGTCCTTCATCATCATCCTTCTCCTTCACCTCATTCTCAACAACCCTTCTCTCTACTTCAAGATTGTCCCCTATACCTTGGCCAATTACCTTCCCGCTCCTTGTAGCAATTGCCTTGCAATTTTCGTTGTCTCTTAATGCAAGGACTTCCTCATCAAAATGACTTAATTGTCATTTCGATGATGATGCATGATCCTTAGGGTTGGTTTGTGTGTTGGCGGTAAAGGTTCCGCCTTGTTTAGTAGCTTGAGAAAGTTGTTGTGCCAATTGACCCACTTGCGTCTCCAGATTTTTGATGGACGCATCAGTGTTCTTCTGGTTGGCCATTGACTGCTGCATGAATTGATTGAGGGTTTCATCGGTGGTTTGGTTGCGGTTTTGTTGTGGAGGTTGATATTGGTTATAATTCTGGTAAGGTTGTCGGTTGTACTGCCCAGCTTCTCCCCTCCAACCTTGGCCATAATTCGGATTATTCCCTCTTGGGAAGTTGTTTGGATGGCTTTGGAATTGGTTCTGAAACTGTTGAGGCCTTGGTTGATTACCAACATAACTTACCTCTTCTGTAGGGGGTGGACAAAATCCGGTTGGGTGGTCTCCCGAACAAAGCTCACAAGATGCGACTTGGTGTTGTCTTCTTTGTTCGTTCTGGATGTCCTTCATTTGTTGAGGAAGGTTGGCCATTTTCTTTGTCAACTCTTCCACTTGTTGCGTGAGCAACTTGTTTTGTGCAAGGATCGCATTATTAGTTCCCAAATCTAGGATTCCCGCCTTCCTTTGGCTTTGGCTTCGGTTGTGATGAGCTTGATGATCGTTCAATGCCATTCTCTCTATAATAGCAACAGCATCCTCGGCGCTCTTGGCCATCAAAGAACCACCAGCAGCAGCGTCAAGCAATAGCTTGGATTGTTGTTGCATCCCGTTCCGGAAGAGATGAATTTGTGTTAACTCATCAAATCCATGGTTCGGACATCTTCTGAGCATTGACTTGAAACGCTCCCAGGCTTCACATAGTGTTTCACTTGTACCTTGTGAAAACACCGCAATAGTTGTCTTCGCCTCCATAAAACGATTCTGAGGGAAGAACCTCTCAAGGAATTTCTCCTCAAGCGTGTTCCAGTTCGTCATTACCGTCGGTGGCTGGTCCAAGTACCACTCCTTAGCTTTACCAATCAATGAATGTGGAAACATCCTCATCCACATAGCCTCCTCGTTACTTTCCGTCTCACCAAGGGTTCCCGCAATCTCATAGAATTTTGTGAGATGTTGGAACGGGTCTTCATGGTCTAATCCTGAGAATGGATTAGCATACAAGATTTGTAATATCCCCGTCTTCATCTCCGTTTGCTTGGCAGTCCGCGGTGTCTTCCCCAATTGTGCGAAACGACGTGGACTATTAGTACATGGCATCCCAGAACCTCCTGAACCATCTCCTGTTGCAGCCATTTGTAACTCTTGGCTTGGATTAGGACTAGATGAGTGACTAGAAACAGAACTTTCCTCTTGTTGCCTCTTCCTCGCTTGTTGCTTCTTTCTCCGATTCTTACTATTGTTTCTTCTAGCTGTTCTTTCAATCTCGGAATCAAAAAGAAGTTGGTCCTCTGAAACTTGACCTCGCATATACGATATCAATAATCTGACCACAAAAAATTAGCAAACAAGATGGATAAGAAGTATTAGTTATATACATAAAAGAATTTTGTGCAAAATTGCTTAAAACCATAATTAAAGTTGCAATGATTATAACATCATAACTTTAATCCCCGGCAACGGCGCCATTTTTGTTGAATGAACAAAAGTAAGTATTAGTTTTTATATCGTTCCACAGGGATTAATGTGATATCATAAACCGTTCAACTTCGATTATCGTCTTAAGTTAGGGTTTAACTTGTTTTTATACTACACTACTCATAATTTTAAAAACATAATAAATAAATAGTAGAGTAATAGGACATAGAAGGTGTTAGGATTAACTTTCATCAATCAAACATCGTTTATATCCGATTGATTACAAATACGAATTCTAGCGTTTTCTTATATATGACATTATTACGTATTGCTCAACAACATCATTGATTTCCCAAATGACGTCGTGAGATCGATTGTATCGTTTAATCGATGATTTCTCAATCTATTAAACGATCCAAAAGCATTATGATCCAATACTATAATGTAATTATCAAAACCAAATCCCATTTCTAGAATTTCTTATCTTGATAGAAAATCATTCTAAACCTAGATTCAAAAGTCTTTTTCAACAACATTTAAATCAAACATAAGATTGAAAAGCAAGAAGAAATTCAATGGTATATAAAAATTGCTAGAATCATATATTGAATAACCAAAAGTTTACAACATGAATGATTGATTACCTATTAATCCCAACAAAGGAGATTAGTTGATCATTGTCATGACAACTATGGCAAAATAAGAAAGGAAGATGAAGATATGTGAGAGCTTGATGTCTCAAAGCTTCTTAAGATCTTCTTCAATCCAAATCAAATTGCTATTTGAAGTTTTTCTCCCTCTATGCCTATTCTCTCTCAAAGATAACAAGTTTTCTAAGCTCTGGAAAATATTAAAACTGATAAAAAACTATCCCCTTTAGAAATGAGCTTAAAATTCTATTTATATGCTGAGAAAATATTCGCTCGCTACAAGCGACCAGCCTGTCGCTTGTAGCGAGGACTTCAATTGGCCAATCATAGAGCTCCACGTCACCATCAGCATCAAACCGCCCCTTTGGTCGCTGTAGCGACAAGGTCTGTCGCTACTAGCGATGGATCATTGAAATTCCCTGCCTAGGCTCGCTTCAAGCGTCCAGTTCATCGCTTCAAGCGATGAACTCCTGATAATCCCTGCCTAAGCTCGCTTCTAGCGATGGATGCTGCGCTTCAAGCGATGGATGTCTGGAAATCCCTGCCTATCCTCGCTACTAGCGATGGCTTCTGCGCTTGTAGCGATGGCATCAAGAAAAGCTTCATTCTTTTGCATCAATCAAGTTCAAGCATGTATTTCCTGCATAATCACATGGGGTAAGGCTTAGGATCACATTTATTGCATTTCTAACACATTTATGCTCAAATCCTAAGGTAACTTGTAAAGCAAGTAATCATAAGTGCCCTAAAATGTATCAAAATATAACACCTTTTAGGCACTTATCATCCTTGAAGATCATTACTTCTAGCCCTATTTACGAAGTCCTAAACTACTACTAAAGCAATCCTAACAATTGGAAGTAAAAGTTCTCAAAGTTCTCCAACTGATTATCTCAGAAAATGAGCCAAAAATGCTTTTAATATCTGAATTTTTGCACGCTCGCTACAAGCGATGAGCTGGTCGCTTGTAGCGAGGAAGTTTTCTGGCCAATGGGAATCCTCCACGTCAGCATGGAGCCTTAAACCGCCCTTGGTCGCTTGAAGCGACCAGTCCATCGCTTGAAGCGATGAACCTCTGAAAATCCCTGCCTATCCTCGCTTGAAGCGTGGCAACTGGCGCTTGAAGCGATGAAGCCTTCAAATTCCCTGCCTATCCTCGCTTGTAGCGAGGAAGCGCACGCTTGTAGCGATGGCTTTGATAAAAACTTCATTTCTTTGCTCAGCATGATCAATCATAAATTTCCTGCAATAATAACATGGGGTAAGGCATAGGATCACAAATATAGCATTTGAACCATAAATATGGGCTTATCCTATGATAACTTGTAAAATAAGTTACATAAGTGCCTTAATTAAATGTGCTTTTTATCCACTTTCTGGCACTTATCACACTCCCCAACTTAAATCTTTGTTTGTCCTCAAACAAAGGACACAACAAATAAGGAAACAAGCTTTAACCATGGCTTTGAGCAAGAATGCAAAAGAATCAAAAGTTTGAAGCACATAAGTGTCAGATGAGTGATTCAACGTGATTGCGCAAGCTAGAATTAGGTTTCTCATTAACCGAGATACATACTATGAATGTGAACTAGTTCTAAACACAAAGCATCTAATCACACAATTCTTAACAAGCAACATGTTTAAAATTGAACCAAACCTAACACACTTCTAAATAAAGTATATGAACAATTTGAAATCTATTGTGAGGGTATGAACACTCATCCAACAAACATGATAACATTCCAATTAAATTATGTGTCCATCTAATTATCATTTCTAAAAGCATAAAAGGCATTGATCAAAAGGTCTTTAAGGGTTGTAATTGGGCTAGGTTACAAAAGAATTGTCATATGTGGGATATTTGAATTCAAATGGCCAAGCAAGAGGAACATTCAATCTAATTACAAACTTCCTCCTTTTTCCAATACAACTCTTGGTGAATTACATACTTTTCTTTTCTTGATTGATCTTGACAACTTTTTCTTTGAATTATTGCAAACCTTTTCATTTTTCTTTTTTCTTTTTCTTGGTTTGCTTTTCTTTCTTTTTTCTTTTCTTTTCTTTTTCTTTTCTTGTTGTCAAGATCAATTATCACATTCACCATTACATTGACATAAACATAACCTCCCTTTCTCCCCAACTTAGTTCAATGACACCCTAATCGAATGTTCCTTTATCATTATGGCAAAGGTCAATAAAAACGATGGATAAGGGTTCACAAGAAAGCAAATATCAGAATTTAATAAAGAGTTAACTATGAACTGAATTTTTTTTACAAACTCCGGCAATTTAAATAAGCAATTGAGCTTATTAAAATTGACAGTTCACAGTTACCAATTCTGATTCAATAGGCTCAGAGGGGTTAACAGATACTCACACTTCTCACAGGGTAGGTTTATTTGGTCAAGTATTTCACTCAATTACAAAAAATTGCCTTGATCACTTCAATGCTTTTATACAAATTAAAACAACAACAGATTTAACATAAAATAACTGAGTTAAATATGAAATGTTGGTCTCCTGCATATATATACAATGGTTGAGGATTCCTCACATTTTGGCTAGTTCTATATTGGTTCAAAACTAAACATATGCTTGCGTAAAACTGAATAAATTAACTTGTGTGTAAAGAACTTATTCACATTCAAGAATATACCTAGAAAAACAAGAAAACGAGTACCTTAGCTGCGCGCTTTAACACTCATTCTATCATTATCACTCAACTGATTCTAAGCTCAAGCACTGGCTTTTGAATCTTTCTTTCCAACTTGTTGGGATATTTTCAAAAAATTTATACCAAAAATAAATAACAAAGCATAAATAAAACATAAACTATACTAAACATGTTATAACCAAAATAAAATAACATAAACCAAAATAACATAAAGTAACATCATCCATGGTACAAAAAGCATAATCAAAACAAAGTACAAAACATGAAAAATGCTAAAAAAATACAAAGCTTAATAAATAAAATGAAAGAAGTGATAAAACAAAAGTCTGCAGCTCAGTCTGAATCATAATCTTCAGAATCCATCAAGTCAGCTGCCATACGGTCAATGCTCCTAGTAGCCGCCGAGGAGTCATCGCCAAGGTCGTCATCAACATCAGCATCGTCATCACCATCATCACCGGCATCCTCATCACCAACATCTGCAGCAGCTGCCCCTCCAGGAAAGAAAGGCCTGTCCCCAGGCCAAGCTATATGCTCTGAGAAGAAGGCTGGCGTCCATGTGTTGTGGCCACTGTCATGCAGGTGACTCTGAATAGTCGTAAGAGCTCGGTGATTAGACGCATTCTGCGCCATGAGAAAAGAGCTAACCAGAGAGGGGTCCCAACTAGAGAAATCCAGTGGAGGAAAGGTCGGGCCCTGAGGGTGGCTAGGGTGATGTGGTGGTGGTGGTGGTACACTAGAAGGACCGGCTGATGTGGAAGGTCCAGCTGAGGAAGAAGGTGGGGCAATAGGTGTGGGGGTGGAGCAATACCTATTGATGTACCTGTCATCAATAGGATTCTTGATCTCTTCATCTACCTGATTAGGTATGTGTACCCTAGCCCTTCTACAAAGTCCCATAATCAAACCAGGGAAGGTCAGTGGGCATTTGGGTTTGCCTGGGGGTAGGATGCCGCTCTCAGCTACAACCCGCATCTCATTGGCTATTATCCTTGCAACGTCAACCTGACGGTTGCTAAGGATATAATGGAGAAGGGGTGTAACATCGAGTGTGGTAGAAGAAGTATGTGATTTAGGCCAGATATTATATAGAATTAGGGTAAGGACTACCTGAGCAGGTGTGGTCATGTCGTCCCTGAATGCTCTAAAAGGCTTACCCGAAGCCTTGCTCACATCATAAGATCTTCCCTCTTGGAAGATTTCTCGTGCTATAAGATCGTGATCCCAATTCCCCGCTCTTTGATGCTCGTGATAAGCACACAACCGCTTATAATTAATTAGGTCATCCGAGAAAGTAAGGTCCAGGGGATTACCTAAGTATTCGCTGATTGCATCCCTATGAAACATGATAGTACGGCCGCGGACAAATGTTGTCCAGGTGAAGTCATCCGAGGGATCAGCTGGAATCGCGTTAGCGTAAAACTCCCGCACGATATCGTAGTTAATCTTCCGTGGAGGAGTGCACAGTATTCCCCATTTCCTTTCATTAAGCATGTGCGCTATCCCTCCGTATTCTCCTTCCTCTGATATCTGAAACTGTTTCTCGGACCAAATCCTCCTTGTCTTCAGCTCCTCATACCGCTCTTGATTCCTCAAACTTCGGAAGCGGCTCGCGTCATGCGGTTGAGGGTTGGCTCTTGGTCGAGATGATGAACTCTCAACGTTCCTTTGTCTTTTGGATGAGGATTTTGGTGCCATTCCTACACAAGGATTAAAACAGACAAAAATAAGTAGGATACAAGTTAGGATCAAATCAATAGAAAAATAAAACAAATTCTGGGCTTCGTCGCTACAGCGACAGCTTGGTCGCCTGTAGCGAGCGAACCCAGATTTTGCTGGTTTCCTGCGCTACAAGCGCACTGTAGCGAGGAAGACCCTTTTCAAAATTTTTGATTTTCTGGATTAAAACCTACTTGTAGCATGCGAAATTAACCCTAGAGCAAATATAAATGAATAAAAATCACTTAAACTTCCTAAATCATCAAAAACCCTAAATTATTTTGAATTTTTACATTTAGGTTTTTCAAAATACGATTTGAATAAACAAGAGGATGAAGGGAGAGTTGCTAAGTGATTCTAGTTCATTTATAATGGCTTAATCTATGGCTAATCATGGGTATAGCAACAGGGCATAATCTAAATTCAAAATTTTAAAACCCTAAACCCTAAATTTAGTAATCATCATGCAAGCACCAATAATCTTACACAAAGCTACAAACAGTAACAGAGACTGACGAATTACATACCTGGATTGTGATTGAGCAAGATAAAGCACAGGTACAGAGTTGATTTGCAAGATTGTGCAGAATTTCGAAATAGAATGCAGAAATGGAAAGCAAAAGGGAAATGGAATGTTACAGAAGTAATAATGTGCGAAAATAAAAGATAAAAACGGCTAGGACATTAATGGGGTGGTTGGGAGGTAGGGAAAAAGTCACTAGTGGCCTGGGAACTATAAAAGACTGTTACTGATACGGTCGCTACAAGCGCGCGACCTGTCGCTACAGCGACAGGCTATAAGCCCATCGCTACAAGCGTAGGTGTGGCGCTACAGCGCAAAGCTTGGAATCCATCGCTACAAGCGACAGGTGCGTCGCTACAGCGACGTAGTGCAAAGTTCATCGCTACAACGACAAATCTGTCGCTGTAGCGACCATGACAGGAAACAGAAAAATAAAATTTTGAGTTCTTTTGCCACTATCCCTACATGCATGGATGGATGTTAAAAATTAAAATACTAATCAAAAACAACAAACCTACAGAGTTGGGTTGCCTCCCAACAAGCGCTTGGTTAACGTCTTTAGCTCGACGCCTTTTTCGTTAGGGTGGCCAGAATGAGACGGAGATCACATCAGCTTTAGTACTCCTTTGCTGCGGGAGGAATTCCATGAACTTGCAGAACAGCTGATGTGGAGTCCATAACCTCCCTAACCAAATTAAGCTGAGCAAGGTACACAAGCAATCTAAAACCAATTCCAATCCAGCCTTGCTCACTTTCACCCCCTTCTTTCCACAAGTTTCTTCCTTGTTAAGAAACGGTTCCGGCTCCTCAATCTCCATAATTTCTTCACTATCAACAACACTGGCCTCTTCAGAATTTGACCATTCTTGAGGAAGTTCTAAGTTGTGTGGTATTTCTAATTCTTCCACTAATGACTCTATACCACATCCTTTAAACATTGGCTCTTCCTCACTCTTATCAACATCATCTTCAACAATCTCTCCACATTCCAAAGTGGATTGATTGTTGGTCTGAACATCCATGATTCTTGGTAGAAAATTGAATTGCACTCGCAAAATATCCAATTGGCATGATATAGCTCTCAATCTCTGGTTGGTATTTTGCATGTTGATCATGGATTGTTGCATGAACATATTCAGAATATTCTCTGTTCTTGCCATTTGTTCATCTTCAGACGGATATTGTTGATATTGTTGATAAGCTTCATACTCGTATGGATCATAGTAGTTGAAATAATCATGATGATCAGCCATGATTTGTTCCAATGTTGAGAATCTGAAACAAATGTAACTAACAAGGAAATTTTCTTTGCTTTGCAAAGAGGGTTAACGCACAAACAGTTTAATATACAAAAGAAATGAAAGAATATTAACAAGGTATATACAAAAGCTCAAAACACTATCAATTATTGCAATGATCAAAATAACAAAACACTAATCCCCGGCAACGGCGCCATTTTGTTGAAGCAGTTTTTCATACAACAAAAGTAAGTATTTTCAATTATCGTCTCCTCAGGGATTGGTGCGTTACTTCGAACCGTTCAACAATCGATATTGTTTTGAGTTAAGGGTTTGTACTATTGGTTTCATAAAATGACGGAATGTAAATGCGGGAATTAAAACGACAAGTAATAGGGAATAAAAGCGTTGAGATTAGAGTTCATCAATCTTGCAAAGAATATAATTCATGAATCATGCATATGAATTTAGCGTTTTAGCGTAAATATCACGTATCGCTCGACAACGTCATTGATTTCCCAAATGACATCGTGAGATCGATCGTATCGTTTAATCGACGATTTCCCAATCAATCAAACGATCCGAAAGCATTACGATCCGAAACTTTGTGCAATTATCAAAACCCAAATCCATTTCTAGATTTTCTTATTTTGATAGAAGATTATTCTTAAGCATAGATTCAAAAGTATTTGTCAATATCAATTGAATCAATCATGAGAGTGAAAAGCAAGAATAACTTCATAAACACTTAAATTGCTAAATCATATATTCACATAATCATTTATTACATCAAAGCTAGAAAGATTACCTCTAATCCCAACAAAGGGATGTTAGTTGCTCATTTTCATGACAACTATACAAAAGATAAGAGAAAAGATGAAGATCATAACCCAAAGTCTTGATTTCCCAAAGCCCTTGGTGGATTTCCACAATTCAATCCTTTTGCTCCTTGAAGATCATTACTTCTAGCCCTATTTACTAAGTCCTAAACTACTACTAAAGCAATCCTAACAATTGGAAGTAAAAGTTCTCAAAGTTCTCCAACTGATTATCTCAGAAAATGAGCCAAAAATGCTTTTAATATCTGAATTTTTGCACGCTCGCTACAAGCGATGAGCTGGTCGCTTGTAGCGAGGAAGTTTTCTGGCCAATGGGAATCCTCCACGTCAGCATGGAGCCTTAAACCGCCCTTGGTCGCTTGAAGCGACCAGTCCATCGCTTGAAGCGATGAACCTCTGAAAATCCCTGCCTATCCTCGCTTGAAGCGTGGCAACTGGCGCTTGAAGCGATGAAGCCTTCAAATTCCCTGCCTATCCTCGCTTGTAGCGAGGAAGCGCACGCTTGTAGCGATGGCTTTGATAAAAACTTCATTTCTTTGCTCAGCATGATCAATCATAAATTTCCTGCAATAATAACATGGGGTAAGGCATAGGATCACAAATATAGCATTTGAACCATAAATATGAGCTTATCCTAAGATAACTTGTAAAATAAGTTACATAAGTGCCTTAATTAAATGTGCTTTTTATCCACTTTCTGGCACTTATCAGTTAACTCATTGTGAACCTAAGAACACTAAACAAGCCTTGGCAGATCCTCACTGGCATGCAGCTATGATGAAGAATTCCATGCTTTGCAGAGAAATCACACATGGGATTTAGTTTCACTTCCACCTAACCGAACTACAATTGGTTGCAAATGGGTTTTTAGAGTCAAAGAAAACAGTGATGGCTCTCTCAACCGGTTCAAAACAAGATTAGTGGCCAAAGGTTTTCATCAATTACAAGGGTTTGACTTTAATGAAACCTTTTCCCCTGTGATTAAACCAGTCACTATACGACTTATTCTCTCTCTTGCAGTCTCTTACAACTGGACTATTCAACAACTAGATGTTAATAATGCCTTTTTGAATGGTGCTTTGGAAGAAGAGGTGTACATGCAACATCTTCAAGGCTTTGAATCTAGTGACCCTTCTCTTGTCTGCAAGCTAAGAAAGGCTCTCTATGGCCTTAAGCAAGCCCCTAGACAATGGTTTGAAAAGCTCAAAACTACTCTGCTGCATCTTGGGTTCAGAAGTAGTAAATGTGATCCCTCTCTTTTCATCTATACTCTCAATAAGCAAGTGGTTTATCTCCTTGTCTATGTTGATGATATTATCATCACTGCCAGTTCCTCTGCCCTTGTCCTTACTCTAGTCAACAAATTAAATACTCAGTTCTCACTTAAACACCTTGGTGACCTGATTACTTCTTGGGTATTGAAGTCAAAAAGCAGCCCAATGGTACATTACTTCTCACACAGAGCAAATACATCAGAGATCTACTATCAAGAACTAATATGCTGGACTCTCATCCTATGAATACTTGTTGGTAGCAACAAAAGTAAGTATTTGTTATATCGTCTCCACAGGGACTAGTGCGCTATCTCAAGCCGTTCAACAATCGTTATCATTTTGAGTAAGGGTTTTATAAGATGTTTGCATTAAAAACTATTGGAAAGTAAAAGCAGAAATAAAGACGACAAGTAGTAGGGAATAAAAGCGTTGAAATCGGAGTTCATAAATCTAGCCTCGAATATATTCTAATGATCAAGCATATGAATTCTAGCTTTTTAGCGAAATTATTACGTATCACTCAACAACGTCATTCGTGTCCAAATGACGTCGTGAGATCGATCGTATCGTTTAATCGACGATTTCCCAATCTATTAAACGATCTGAAAGCTTTACGTTCCGACACTTTGTGTGATTATCAAAACCAATTCCATGTCTAGAATTTCTTATTTTGATAGAAGATTATTCTAAACCTAGATTCAAAAGTATTTGTCAATAACAATTAAATCAAGCATGAGAATGAAAAGCAAGAATAACTTCAATTATCACATAAGTTACTAGAATCATATATTTGCAAAATCAAAGATTACATCTAAGCTATATAGAGTACCTCCAATCCCAACAAGGGAAGGTTAGTTGATCATTGTCATGACAACTATACAAAAGTAGAAGGAAGATGAAGATCCAAAGCTAAGTTCTTGATTTCCCAAAGAGTCTTAGTTGATTCCACACTTCAATCACTCTTGCTCCATGAAGATCACCTCCTTTAGCCCTATTTTATGTCTAAAACTATATCCTAAAACTATTACTAAACTGTAATAATAATACTCTCTATAAAAGTATGAAACAAAGCTTAAATAATAAAAGCTAAAAGTGATATCTCGCTCTGCGAGCTTTCATTCGCCCAACAAGTTAAGCTTTCTTTGCCAGTGGTTTTCAGCCACGTCTTCAAATAGCATTAAACCGCCTTTGATATCGCTGAGCGATGATAAATTCGCAGGGCGAAATCATTGCTTCCCCTGCTTCTGAAATTCCGTGCCTAAGCTCGCTGAAGACTCGCCCTGAAGTCGCCAGGCGAGTTAGACTTTGAAACATCTTGGAATTCCCTGCCTAAGCTCGCCATTCTTTCGCCTTTAGTTCGCTGGGCGAGTTGCCACATTCTTTTCTTCTTGATTCCTTGCTAAATTTCAAGTCCTGACTTGCATTTTCCTGCACAAATGGATAGGGAAAGAAGTAAAAGCATAATTTGGCATTTGATAAGTGATTCTGAGCTTTTCCTATAATAACTTGCAAAACAAGCTACTTAAAGTGCTTAAATTAAATATGCATTTTAACTAATTTCTGGCACTTATCACTCTTTCATGCAATAGAAGTCATCTTCACCTCCATCACTGATTCCTTTGACGTAAACACCGCTGTTAATTGTTTTTTTGCCCACCGACCGTGATTGAGTATGAAATTTAAATCCGTTGACAAAGTAAGTGTGATGTTGTTTGACTTTTCTTCCCGGACCTTCGGCTAACCCCCTCAACTTATATATATGTGTAGTCGGATGATCATTTAGCAACTGATGTTTAAACCATCCTTGAAAAGTTGTATATATGTTACCAATATTTAATCCTTGAAACATCTCAATGTATGGTCCAACTTCGATGCAATTAATCATCACATGAATGGCCGCTGACTGCAACTCAGCATCGTTCATCCAATAATCTTTCTCTGGATGACAAAGACGTCCGTGGTGACGAAAAACTGATAAGGCTGACTGACACTCTTCACTTTCAACAATAAGTTCATTTCGTGTATTTCTTGGGATCAACATCAAGTTGTCGAAGTAGTGAGAGATGAAATAGTTTGTTTCCCGAACCACGTAAGCTGCAACTAATGATCCCTCAACCCTTGCTTTATTTCTAACCATTCGCTTTGCATAACCCATGAACCTTTCAAAAGGATACATCCACCTATAATGAACAGGTCCACCAAGCCAAGCTTCATATGCGAGATGCACTGGAAGATGTTCCATAGAATCAAAGAAACCCGGGGGAAAAACTTGCTCCAACTTACAAAGAGTGATTGGAATATTCTGATCCATTTTAACAAGTTCATCCATCCTCAAGGTTGAAGCACATAAGTCTTTAAAAAATTGGCTAATTTCAGTCAACGGGTTTATAACATTTTTTGGCAATGAACTAAATGCAATTGGAAGTAAGCGTTCCATGAAAACGTGGGAATCATGACTTTTCATTCCACGCAGTCTTCCGGAGTTGACGTCGGCACACCTTGACAAGTTAGAACAATATCCGTCTGGCATCCTCAATTCTTTCAACCATTGACAAACAGATTTTGCTTCATCAGCAGTTGGACTATAAATAGCCTTAGGTTTTAGATATTTTCCATTTGGAAGAAGTTGTAGCTCCATATCTGGTCTCTTACAAATCAATGGCAAGTCCATTCTAGCCTTCTCATTATCTTTTGTTTTACCAGAGACATTCATCACCGTGTGAATTATATTGTCACAAAAATTCTTCTCAATGTGCATAACATCAAGATTATGTCTCAGTAAATTGTCTTTCTAGTAAGGGAGGTCCCAGAAGATACTTCTTTTCGTCCAATGGTGGGTGTCACCGTATTGCGGATGTCTGACTCTTTTGCCAACATCTGGGAATTTCAAAAGTCCTAATGCACTGACTCTACGGAATACTTCCTCTGATGTTCCTAGGAGGCGGACCATCTTTTTCTGTTTGTCCTTTACGAAACAAATTCCTCTTCTTACGAAATTCATGTGTTGCTGGTAAAAACCTACGGTGGCAGTCAAACCACGAACTCTTTCTTCCGTGATGCAAGTTAAACGCCTTTGTTTCTTCCATGCAATGTGGACAAGCCAATCTATCATGAGTCGACCATCCAGACAACATTCCATATGCAGGAAAGTCGTTAATAGTCCACATCAAAGCTGCCCTCATCCTAAAATTCTCCTTCCTTGCAATATCATATGTTGATTCACCGATCCACAATCTCTTCAAATCATCAATTAAGGGTTGTAAATACACATCTATACCATCTAATGGGCTATTAGGTCCTGGTATAACACAAGTCAAAAACAAATAAGGTTTTGACATGCACATGTTAGGAGGAAGATTATACGGGGTAATAAGAATTGGCCAACAAGAATAAGGCGTTGCCGACTTTTGGATATACGGGACAAATCCATCAGAGCATAATCCAAGCCTCACATTACGTGGATCTTCTGCAAAATCAGGATGTACTGCGTCAAAGTGCTTCCATGCCACCCCGTCACAGGGATGTCGCATCGCACCTGTATTTGTTGTATTATAATGATGCCACATCATTTTATCGGCTGTGTGAGTTGATGCATACAATCTCTGCAATCTTGGTATTATTGGCAGATAAAACATTGACTTGACTAAGACTAGTTTCTGCTTCCGAGAATTGGCATTATCACGTACTTGATACCTAGGTGCATTACAAAATTTACACTCCACCAACGACCCATCATTTTTACCGAATTCGTTGTCGTAAAACATCATGCACCCTTTAAAGCAACAATCAATAGTTTTAACTTGCAATCCCAACTTCGACACCAACTTCTTAGCCTCATAAAAACTCAATGGCAAATTGTCCTTTATAGGAGTTGCGTCCCTCATCATTTTTGTATAACATTCTGCACCTTCTTCGGCCACACTCCAATCTGACTTGGCAGCTAAAAGCCTCACACTCATGGATAACTTAGAATCAGACGACCCTTCAAACAACGACTTGTTTACTTCTGTCGCGGTGATTTTTGGATATCAAGCTATTAATTAGCGTTGACTCGCAATTTTAAAGGTTCACCACCGATCTTTTATTTTTCCGAGGAAAAGGGAGAAAGTTCGAAAACCCTATTTTTATAGATCAAAGGTCCGGGTTATTGCCGAACTGCCATTGACAACAAGAAGTAAGATTAATGCCAACTGTCCGGGTTATTGCCGAACTGCCATTGACGACAAGAAATAAATGCCAACTGTCCGGGTTATTGCCGAACTGCCATTGACGACAAGAAATAAAGGTAAATGCCAACTGTCCGGGTTATTGCCGAACTGCCATTGACGACAAGAGATAAAGGTAAATGCCAACTGTCCGGGTTATTGCCGAACTGCCATTGACGACAAGAGATAAAGGTAAATGCCAACTGTCCGGGTTATTGCCGAACTGCCATTGACGACAAGAAATAAAGGTAAATGCTGGATGAAATTTAAATGCTGGATGAAATTTAAAAGCTGGATGAAATTTAAAAGCTGGATGAAATTTAAAAGCAGGATGAAATTTAAATGCAGGATGAAATTTAAAAGCTGGATGAAATTTAAATGCTGGATGAAATTTAAAAGCTGGATGAAATTTAAAAGCAGGATGAAATTTAAAAGTTGGATGAAGTTTAAAAGCAGGATGAAATTTAAAAGTTGGATGAAATTTAAAAGCAGGATGAAAGATAAATGTCAGCTGTTCGGGTTATTGCCGAACTTGCCACTGACGACAAAAGACTGGATAAGACAATGCACAAGCTGTTCATTAAAGAACTGCCACTTGGCATAAAAAAGGGTGACATCTCTGGACCAGACACACTGGGGATGACACTTGGGGAAAGAGTGTTACAAATTGTTCATGATTGATTGGCATGGAAAGATATTCATCCAACCATGTATGAATGATACCGTCCTTATTGTATATGCATGAATGTATGAATGCATGTATGATTTATGTGACTGTATGACTAGACGAAGGATTAATTTGTGTGATAGTGTAATTGATGAATTTGATGAGACAAGTTTGGATAAGTGAGATGGGGAGTGGACTGACGACGCAGTATAAACACTCGACAATCTTTATTGGAGATGATGCCATTGGAAATATATCAAATCATTGACGGGGTTAGTCCGCCATATGCAACAATTGATGGGGAGGAATCACTTCCTGGGGAAGACAGTTACAAATTATTCATGATTGATTGAAATGAAAGGATAATTGAGGCAAGACTCATGATGGTTAATGCAGCCATGTATGCATGATATTGTCTTTATTGTATATGCATGAGTGTGTATATGCATGAATGTATGAATGCATGAATGACAACACGACTTGTATGACCATGTGACTGATTAACTTGTGATTGTATGAGGGATTGACGTGTATGATTATATGAGGGATAAACTGGTATGATTGTATGACTGATAAACTTGATGAGACAAAATTGGACGGATAAGATGGAAAGTGACCCGACGTCGCATCACAAACACTTGGTAATCTTCAATGTCGCATCACAAACACTTGGTAATCTTCAATGGGGATGATGCCACTGGGGACATATCAAAACAAATACGGAGTAAAGCCCGGCATGTGCAACAACTGATGGGGAGTAACCACTTCCTGGGGAGAGTGCTAATCCGAAAATCATGATAGAAGAACTGGTGCTTCTGTGGTCATGCTTATTTTTTGTTTTTGTTTTTTTTTTTATCCCTAATTTTTGCCTGGACCGCCCTTTCGGGTTTTCAATCCACCGGGAAAATATTCTTTTGTATGCCCCTAATTTTTGCCTGGATCGCCCTTTCGGGTTTTCGATCCACCGGGACGCTCATTTTTGCCTAAGCCGCCCTTTCGGGTTTTCGACTTACCGAGCTCATTTCTTTTCTTTTTCTTTTTTCATATATATATATATATTTCTTTTTGTTCTTCTTTTTTTTTTTGTATATTTTTTTTAGCAATCGACCATGTTCAGCCTGCGAAGTTTATCCGTTCTCAGGATAGCTGTTGACGCACCCTTCACTTATTCACGAGTTCAAAGAAAATGTGTTTTGTTGTTTGTGCTCTTCAAAAAGACATGAAAAATATTTATGATTTTGAAGAATATTTTGTTTCAAGCACTACCATCAAAAATAGAAGAAGTTTTTTTTTTATAAACTGAATAAATAGGAATTCCAAATGAAAGGCAATAGGCTCAAATTTATTTAAAAGAGTGGCGACCCGCCAATGGCATGGCTCCACGGATCTTAAAAGTTTGGAAAATGGTAAATATAAGGGGAAGGTACATTGAACACAATACCCGCTATTCTCCCTGACAGCTTTGAATTTCCCTGCTTGGATGCTTCAGATTCAGAGCTTCTTTGACATTTGATTGTGCCCCAAGTGAGTAGAGATCAGCTCAATGCAGTTACTTTGTCTTTTGATCCTTAACTTTTGCATAGATCGCCCTTTCGGGTTTTCGACCTATCAGGATGATTATTTTTCTGTTTGATGTCTCTAATTTTTGCCTGGACCGCCCTTTCGGGTTTTCGATCCACCGAGACGCTCTTTTTTGCCTAAGCCGCCCTTTCGGGTTTTCGACTTACCGAGCTGTTCTTTTATTTTTTAGACAAAGTATTTCTTGACTGCATCGGTGTTCACGGGACGAGGGTGCTCATCACCATCCATAGTCGTAAGAGTTAAAGCGCCACCAGAGAAAGCTCTCTTGACTTGCCCCTGGAATCAGGTTGGAAAGGTAAAACCTTCTTGAGCACAAGATCTCATTCTTTGAATTCGCGGGGACGAACTTTCTTGTCAAAAGCTTGTTTCATCCTTTTTGATTTAACTGCTCATGGCACAAGGCCTTCATGCGTTTTTTCAAGTAAGTTCAACTGATCATATCTGTTTTGACACCATTCAGCCTCTGGCAACTTGGCTTCCATTAAGACCTTCATACTGTATACCAAGGAAAGGGGTTGCCCCTGTTGAGGCACGTACTGAAATGCGATATCCATGTAAAGCATACAGTAGCATCTCATGCACATCCTTGTAGGTGGTTACCATCTTCTGCACCATCTTTTTTTTGACTTATTTTTGCTCTTTTTCTTTTTGTTTTCTTTTTCTTTTGATTTTTGTTTGATTTTTTTTGCTTTTGATTTTTTTGCTTTTGATTTTTTTGCTTTTGCTATTCTTTTTTGTTTGTTTTTTTTTTATGCAGCCTAGATGGCACCATTCATCTGGGATTTGATCAGGAATACTGTAGTGTCCACGTTAATCACTTTCAGTGCTTCTTCATGCGGCTGAATGATGTTCTTTTTCATATTTCTGTAGCAGAGAGATCTTTTTCGAAGAATCCCTTCATCCTCCTCCTCTTCAGCTTCGTAAGCAGGGAACTCAAAGTCGGGAGGGAGCATAGGGTTACAGTGTTCAACGGGTTTATTGATGTTCAGTCCACATATGATCAATGATTGATTTTAGAAAATGAGTGAACAATGCAGATTTTTTTGAAATTGATTGGAAATAAAAGTAAAAATGAAATATTTTTGGGTTTTTTGTGTTACCATTTTCCAGAAAAAGCTAAGAATAATAAAAACATAGTCGGGAACAAAACGACTTCTTATTTGATGATGGGAATGCATGAAACAAAAGCCCTAAACAAGTTCACTTTCGTCTCGGGCGGAACGAAAGGATTTTTTTTTTGAAAAGACAAGACAACAAAACACATTACTTGGACCTATGAGTAACTTGAGGGAATGTCAACAGCGACCTAGTTGCGGTAAACTATGCCATGTGTTACAAAATTAACTGCCACCTTCTTCAACAGGGTGAGCCTCTGAACAATCTTGCACCAAATTAACAGATGGAGTCCCACGATCCGGTGGTGGATTAGCTTGCACACTGGAGTTCGACTCTTTGAAGGATAAAATGTTAGCTTGGATCAACTTCTGGACTTCGGCTTTCAAGGCGTAACAGCGCTCAATGTCATGACCGGGTGCCCCTTGATGGAAAGCACAAGAGAGATCAGGTCTATACCCACGTGGCAAGCTTTCAGGTACCTTAGGAGGCGCCTTAGTTTGAACAAGATTTTTATCAAGCAAAGCGGGGAGCAACTCTGCATATGCCATGGGGATTGGATCAAAATGGGATATCCACTGAACCCGATTCTGTTGTTGAGGCTGTTGTTGATACTGTTGCTGAGGCTGCATATGGGCCACCATACTTACCTCTTGTTCCTCTTTTCCTAAAAAGCCGTCCCCGAACTTCTTTGTACTATTAGCAGCAAAATCAGTTTCCATGACTAGACGTCCTTCTCGGACTCCTTCCTCCAGACGCATTCCCATATTTACCATCTCGGTGAAATCTGTTGGCGCACTGGCAACCATCTTCTCATAGTAAAATTGGCCGAGAGTCTTCAAGAAAACCTTTGTCATCTCCCTCTCTTCTAGAGGCGGGTTAACTTGTGCAGCAATCTCTCTCCAACGCTGGGCGTATTCCTTGAAGGTTTCCTTTTCTTTTTGGGCCATAGCCTGAAGCTGGTCTCTGTCGGGGGCCATATCCAGATTATACTTGTATTGGCGAATGAAAGCCTCACCAAGATCATTGAAAGTGCGGATGCTAGCACTGTCCAGGTTCATATACCATTTCAAAGCAGCACCAGTCAGACTGTCCTGAAAGAAGTGGATAAGAAGCTTGTGATTATCAGTGTGCATAGACATCTTCCTCACGTACATCACCAGATGGCTACGTGGACACGAATTCCCCTTGTATTTTTCAAAGTCAGGGACCTTGAACTTAGGCGGTATTGCAACGTCAGGAACCAAACAGAGTTCTCGAGCATCTTTACCAAACAAGTCTTTTCCCCAGAGAGCTTCAACTTCCCGTTGCATTCCGTCAAATTTCTCATGAAGTTCAACCATCCTGTCAAAATTTCCAACACTTTCAGCACGAAAGATAGGCACGGCCTCTTGTTGGATGGAGTGAATAAGAGGTGTTGAATTCGTTGCAGCCACTTGAGTGAATGACAGACCGGGTGGAGGAGTAAGCACGGTAGAGGTTGGTAAAGCAATCGAGATTGGTTGCTCAAGAGTAGTGACAACAGGTTGAGGAACTGACGTTTGGGCTTGGGAAGCTAACAAAGCATTCATCATGGAGGTTAACTTCTCCATCCCCTCCCTGAGACTAGCTACCTCTTCCCGGAGGTTTTGGTTTTCTTGCTCTAACAGATCCATTCTTTTTTCTGATGAATATGTCGGGTCACTTTCTTTGACGGCGGCAGATCAACCTTTTTATTGGTGAACAAAAAGTGTGAGACTCGATTTGGAAACTATGAATGCAGTATGATGCATGATTATGCTTATGCAAAAAAGAGAAGGATTTGTTATCGAAGGGCTTGTCGAAGTAATTGTAAACACCATAGTTTGAACGTTTCACTTAAAATACTACAAACAATCCCCTTTTTAGGAACAAAGCCAAGGGATATGCTCAGAAGTTCATCCGTAGAAATCTTGAAAAAGTCCCGATATTTCAAACTTGAGGATGCCGAATGATCTCCCATAACGAGTTCGAGAAAATCCTCTGGACTAGTCATTAAAGATCCTAGCTTCCTTAAGCTTGTCAAATCTGGGCTTTTGAAATTGTGTTTCTGAGTGTTTCTCTTTGTGATGTTCATTCCTATGATGTTTACAATAAAACTTGTCTAAGTCCTTTGATACTTGATGAAAAAACTGCTTATGAATGAATGCATGTATGCATGATTATGCTAAAGAACGGAGAAAACACGGTGAGGTTAAGGTCCATAATGTTGGAGTCAAGGGTAAACACGCCATTTGGTAAGGACTATGGTTTCACATGTACCTGTATCACGGGTTCTACCAAGTTCCCAAAGTCATCGACCACTTCCGAATGTTGTCGGGTTACGGGACTACTCCCGGTCCAACAACGTCCGTAGGAAAGTCTCGTTCGAGTGTAGTATCGCGTATCAACCAATTCAAGACTACTCTTGATTAGCCACCGCACTACGTCCTAAAAGGCCAAGATGGGTTAGGTAACTAAAGGTTCTCAACTTCATAGGTCACTTGAAAATATCAATGCCAAACACGACTACTCATGCCAACATAATAATACTTCCAAGATCTCTCCATTGAGTGGGGTTATCACATGTGCCACATCCGAAACTCACTCTCGGAAAGCCACTATGATTATACCACCATCCTATCTTATGTTTCCCTCAAGTCCGGGTGTAGGACTTATCTCACCACTCACGAAAAAAGGTAAACACTTAAGCATATATTTACAATCTCAAATAATAACAAAGCATAAAGATAAAGAAAAGCAAGATAGGTTTAACCCACTTAGGATTTTGGTCCCCAGTGAAGTCGCCATTTTTCTGTCGCGGTGATTTTTGGATATCAAGCTATTAATTAGCGTTGACTCGCAATTTTAAAGGTTCACCACCGATCTTTTATTTTTCCGAGGAAAAGGGAGAAAGTTCGAAAACCCTATTTTTAGAGATCAAAGGTCCGGGGGTTGGTTACGCAAAGGGAAGGTATTAGCACCCTAAACGTCTATAGTACTCTATAGGAACCTCTTGCTTATTTTTATCTTTATGCTAAATGATTATTCGTTTGTAAAGTAAATGCTTAAGTGTGAAAGATTAAAGTGATGAAATTGAAAGAAAGGGGAAAATGTTTTTGTTTATTTTTATTGATTTGGAAAGACAAAGTCTTTTGCCTACGTACCCGAGCGGGATCAAAATCACGTAGTTCGGGGTAAAAAAGCATAGTGATTGGTTTTGATTGATTTTAAAGTTTGAAAAAGGTTTTAAGAAAGATGAGAGGTCGAAAAGGCATAGAAGAAATAAAAAGGAAGTGAGTTTGATTGATTTTAATTTGAAAAAGGTTTGATTGATTAAAAGTTGATTGAAATTTGATTAAGAAAAGAAAAGAAAAGATTGATTTTTTTTTTTGAAGATTTTGATTATAAAATGTTTTTGGATTTTGACTTTTTTGACTTTTTATGAAAATTTTGATTAAGTCCTAGGGTCCTGAGACTAAGTTATGCTGAGATAGGTCTGACGCGTCGGATCCCTCAAAATGACATTGGATCAAGTGAGGGTCCTTTTCCTCGGATACGGTCAAAAAATTACGTAATCGTCCTCGACATAAAGCATAAAAAAAATAAATAAATAAATAAATGTGGTGTCGGTGCATATTCTCATTTATGTTTATTTACATTGGACCTAGATACATTCTAATAGCAATAAAATAAATGACAAGAATAATAAAAATTGCATTAAAGTAAATATGCTAAAGGAAATAAAGATAATGCATGAAATGCAAAATAATAACTAAATATGATGCATAAAATAAATAAAGAAAATAAAAATGCAAGACATAAAATAAATATGATGCTGAAAATAAAATAAAAAGAAAATAAAAATGCAAGACATAAAATAAATATGATGCTAAAAGAAAATAAAAAGACAATAAAATAAATATGATGCATAAAATAAAAAGAAAATAAAAATGCAAGACATAAAGTAAATATGGTGCTGGAAATTAAAATGCAAGGCATAAAATAAATATGGTGCTGGAAAATAAATAAAAGAAAATAAAAATGCAAGACATAAAATTAAATATGATGCATAAAATAAAAAGAAAATAAAATGCAAGACATAAAATAAATATGGTGCATAAAATAAAAATAAAAAAAAATGCATGAGTACTAGAAATTAAAAGTAATAAATAAATTGCATAAAAAATAAAAGAAAATAAAAAAAATAAAAGTGCAAGAAAAAGAAATAAAAATAAAAGAATAGAGAAGAAGAAAGGGGGTGCAGAATTAAAAGGGGAGGTGCAGAAAATAATTGAGTAGAGAAAAGAGAAAAGGAAAAAAGGGCCCAAACAGATTAGATCTGGACCGTCTGATCAAACAGAGCGTCCAGATCTAATCAGAGGGAGACAAAGCCTCCAGCCGTTAGATTAATGATCAGAGGTCATAGAGAGAGCAGAACATGGTAAAATTAAAGGGCGAAGCGCATCTGATAAAAACAGGGGATAAAAATGGCCGTTAGATCTTGGATCCTACGGTCATTCCCTGATAGTCCATGGGAACACAGTATGCGCGCGCATAGAAGAAAGGAAAAAAAAAAAGCAGTACTATAAAATGGGTTTTAACCCTTAAAATCCTCATAATCTAATTCTTTTCTCTCTCTTGTTTCTGAAAAAAAAAGAAAAGCTCTCTTCTCTCTCCTATAACCCACGCGGCTGGTCCTTCTCCGGCATGGTGGCCGCCGGCGGCGCCACCGTGCCGGAGTGTCTCAAACTCGTCCTTTTTTAAAACTTTTTACACTTTTGGAAATCCTTTTTTCTCTTCTACTCAAAAATCTACTTAGTTTTTCGAAAATGTTTACGGATAGGCCTAGATCTGGATTTGAAACACTTCGAAAATTTTACCTCTTCTCTTCTCTTTTCGGTTCTGTTTTGAGGGGCTTTGTGTAGATCCGGTTTTGAGCTTTGTGTTATGGGTTTGGTGAAGCTTTGCGGTTTTGGATTTGTGACTTGTGATTGATTCGGATCTTGATGATTATGGTTATGTGGGTTTATTTGCGTTTCTGTTTTGTGGCCTTTTTTTATTTTTTCGGATTTGGGAGTTTGATAGTGATGATTGGCTGTGTGTGTGTGTGGCGAGGCGTGGTGGTGGCCGCGGGTGGAGAGTGTTTGTGAGGGATGGGTGGCTGCGTGTGGTTACTGTTGGTTATGAGGGAGAGACGAGAAAAGAAAAGAAAAAAAAAACAGTTTAATTTTGGGTGGCCGGAAAGTGGCCGGTGTTGGTGGTTTGTGGTGGTTCTGTGGTTTATGATTCTGACTGGTTTCTGACTCAGTGTGTACTTGGCTCCTGTGTGTGTGCTGACACAGTGCAGTAAATGCACTATTTAAAGGATAATGACTGGTGTTGAGCAATGACAAAAATACCCCTTCTGGGGCTGGACAGAAAAGACTGAAGAATAATAAAAGTAAAATAAAACAGAAAAATAGTAATAACAAAAAACGAAAATAATAATAAAAAAACTCTTAATAAAAGAAATAAAAAAAAGAAATAAAAGAAAATAACAAATAATAATAATAATAAAAGATAAAATAAAATAAAATAAAAAAACGGTTGCCTTCGGAACAAAAATGAGGTATTTTAAAATACCTCCCTGCCGAAATTTCGTCTGAAACGACGAAAATTTCCGGCCTAAAAGACGAGAGAAATGAAATAAAAAACGGGTCAAAAATGGGGTATGACAACTTCCATCATCATTTTGTAAAACTTCAACGCTTTCTCGTTCGGAATTCTTTCCTCTTCAGCGTTCTCGTCCTCGTTGTAAGACAGGTTCACCCCAAGAGCATCACCAACCACATCTTCCATCATGCCAAAGTTTTCACTCTCCGTACGCGCCCCACTGCTTGAAGCGTGCATATTAACATCATTTGTCGGCTCTTGTTCACCATGATATTTCCACACGTAATAATTCTCCATAAAATCAAGGTCCTTTAAATGATTTAGAACATCTTTTGGGCTCTGAAGCAGCCTACACGTACATTTAATACACGGACATTTTATCCCTCCCTCCAATGTAAACGCACGTTGCGACATGGCGTAAGCAACAAATTCACGAACTCCATCCACAAAAGCCGCTTTAAGTGTTCTTTTCCCCAGATATTTTCTATCGTACATCCAACTACGATGTAAAATATATTGATCCATCTTCCGCGTCACTAATATTAACTCAATTAGTTTGTATTTATTCGTTACAATAACACGAGGATTTATTATCCTCGCGTTGCCGACCAAACTTAATGACTACAACCTAAATATAAATAACAATTTTTTTTCTTTCTAAAAACCTAAATATTTAGAAATTCATACGAATTACACATATTTCATATAAATTAACTTCATAATTCTTTTTCTAACAAATTTTTTAAACATATTTCTTTACTAACTTAACCTTTTTTTAAAAAAATTAACTACAATAACATTTTTACTATAACCACATTTTTTACTTGCATTTTTATTAAGAAATTAAAACATATTTATTACATAAATTAGTTTTACTAATTAACTAATTTTTAAACATATTTCTTTACTAACTTAACCTTCTTTTTTTAAAATAACTACAATAACATTTTTACTAACCACATTTTTTACTTGCATTTTTATTAACTAAAACATATTTATTATATAATATGTCACATGAATTGCATAAAAATTATATAATATTTTACAACTAACATATATAACATTTTCTAATTAATCTATGTCACATTTTCTAAAATTTGTATGAATTCAACATTACGCGCATATAAAAATTAGGAGCCACAAATAAAAGTTACGCGCGGATAAGAATTCCGCGCGCCACCGGCAAAATTAATTACAACAACTAATTGACATATTTCATATCAATTAACTTCATAATAAATTTTTTTAACATATTTCATTACAACAACTAATTCACTAATTCACATATTCTTTACTACTTTACGTTCTTTTTCTAACAAAATTTTTTATACATCTTTCTTTTTCTAACAAACTTAATTTTATACATATTTCTTTTTATTCCTAGTCAAACCATTGTAGCAATTTAAAATAAGTAGAAGATATATACCAACCTCAAATAATTAGACGATGAACAAAGTGGATGAAGAAAAAATCAAGCAGCAGCTGCAACAACAACATCAACCTTATCTTGGATCCGAAGCAAGAAACTACAAAAAATAATACAACATAATTAATAAAATCAATATCAATATTTTTTTTAAAAAACAAAACATTTTTACTAAACTACAATTTTTTTACAAGCTAACACTTTTTTTATTATAAACTAACACCATTTTTAATTAATATCATCTTTAAAAAAATATACATTTACTAACTAATATTTTTATAAATAATTATAGTAACATTTTTACCAACTATTTTTTACAAACTACACTTCTTTTACTGAGTAACATTTTTATTACTAATAACCATGACTTCTTTTTTCTAACAATTTAAAGTAAAATATAAAAACTAACCTCAAAAAATATAAATGCAACCTTGAGTAGTAGCAACAATAACCTTGAGTAAAATAAAATAAAAATATGATGATAAAATAGAAGTTGAGAAAAAAAAATGAGTGAGAATGATTGAATTTGATGATAGAGTGTGAGATTGAGAAAGAAATTGTGTGTTAGAATGGAAAATTGAGTGAGAATATATATATCATGCTGACCAACGCTCCAACGGTCCAATTTTCAATGGCTAGTGGCAATGCTTTCCGACGAACCGTTCGTCGGTAACACCCATCCAACGAAAACGTGCCACGCCCTCTCCAACGGTCAGATTTCAACAGCTAGTGGGCCATGCTTTCCGACGAAATTTTCGTCGGTAACACCCAGCCAACCAAAAAGCGCCACGCATCCTTTTTCAATGGTAATGTGCATGTGGTTTCCGTCAGATTTTTTTCGTCGGTAAACATATGGGTCCCATTTTGTATTATATTGCTTTCCGATGAATTTTTCGTCGGTAACAAATTAGTTTCCTACGAATCCAAATTCCTAGGTAAAATTGGTAGGAAAAAATGGTATTTTCTTGTAGTGGATAATCAATCTGCTGTTCTCCTAGCACATAATCCCATTCTTCATGCCAGGACCAAGCACATGGAGATTGACCTCTTTTTTGTCCGTGAGAAAGTGCTTGCCAAACAGTTGACTGTTCAACATATTCCTGGCCATGATCAGCTGGCAGATATTCTCACCAAACCAGTTTCCAGTTCTCAGTTTCTTCTTCTCAGGCCCAAGCTCAAAGTGTCTGCTCTCTCTGAGATCAGTGCACCACCATGAGCTTGTGGGGGGGGGGGGGGGGGGGGGTGTATCAGAATAGTATAAGCAAACTAGCTGTAGACAGTTGTTGACAGCTGTTAAGTTCACTGGCATTTGCCAGTTACCTCCAAGAGAGGAACCTGCTATAGCAGGTTACCACTTGCTACTATAAATGCAGTGGTGTAACAGAATTGTAACAGAATTTTCAGATGAATGAAATACACTGATTCACAATATTCTCTCTAGTTTTAATAAGCCATGTAGATCGTCTATACTTATATATTGAAGACGGATGCTAATGAGTCTCTTAAGCCTATTGTTTAACAAGTATAAAGAATTTTTCATGAGAAACTCTGTTTTATCATATTTGAGAACAGATATACTCAACTTTTCAATGAACAATTACCTTGTTTGGAAACCTTAAACGATGTCTATAGAGCAATAGTTAGCAAAATCCAATATTAAATAATTGCACAGTTCGAAAACCTTGGCAATATATTCTTCTCTATCTTAAGTCTTAATGAATAGTGGAAAATGATTAGAAAATTAAGAAAATAACTAAGAGACAAACTGAAACAAGGTTGAGATAGAGATAGAGATAGAGATAGAGAAGAATAAAATAAATTAGGAGAGTTTAATATAGAGGAATCAAAGTCATTCAACCACCATTATTAAAAAAAGTTATTAATATTTTAACATATTTAAATTTAAAGGAAAGTGCAAGTCACATGATTCATTCATACATATAATTCCAACATGTATAATGTTTGGCAAGTCAACGTTCCCCCTGCCATGCAATTTTAAATAACAGTGACGTTGATATTTCTCTAATATACAAATCTAATGCTATGTGAGAGCAGGGGCGGACCTGGACTTTCAATACCAGTGGGGCAATATTTTTTTGTCAAATGATTAAAACCTTCAACGCCTTTTGCTTGGCGGCAACCTCTTCTACCTTTTGCTTCTTTGCGCTCACTGCCTTGACTTCTTCCTCAGCCTGCCTCTTGCCTATATCAAAGTCAAAATAGCCCAGTTAAAAAACCAACATCAGAAAATAAAAAAATCTGAGAAAAAATTCACTTTTCATAAAATCAATTCAACCAATCAACAACTCTATAACAAAGCACAACATAATCAACATCAGAACATCAAATAAAATTGGAGGAGAACGGGGCTTCCAGTTTTTTGTAAAATCAGTTTGACCCTATATAAACATCAGAACAACTCTATAGCACAGCATAATCAACATCAGAACAACTCTATAACATCACAATACAACACAACATAATCAACATCAGAACATTAAAAAAATTGGGGGAGAACCAAGCTTCCACTTTTCGTAAAAACAGTTCGAGCAATCAACAACTATATCAACATTAACACATCATACATGTATGTAACTTCATAAATCAAAATAGCTAATTTGAAAACCCAATTGAAAAACCCAACTTAACAAAGTAACAATAATATCTTTACACGACTTCACCATTAACGCATAACATATCATGTAGTACATAATGTCACAATTCAAAAATCAAAGTTTCAAAATTCAATTAAAAAAGTCAATACAAAAAAATCATATACATGTCTCGATGAACTAGAAAGATTAATCAACATTTAAAAGTTAAAACCAATGAATCAAAACCAATAATAAAATTCAAGTTGAACAAAGTAAAAATATCACAGGGTATTAAAAAATGAACTTACTTGAAATCTGTTCAACCTGGTGAGATTTGCGAAGATGATGGTGGTGGAACCAGGGGCAGATGATGGTGGTTGGCGTCTGGCAGGCGGCGCGGTGGGTGGGTGGTGAGTGGTGACTGGTGGTGTGAGTGAGAAGAGGAAAATGAAAAAAGGAAGGAGGAAGGGGATCGAGCGCCTGAAAGAAGGAAAGAGGGAAGGGGATCGGCGCTGTGTGGGTACTGGGTTCTGATGTTTCATTTTTTTTTATTAAAAAAAAATAAAATTGGGCCTGGACTGGTGTGGCACCTGCCACAGCAGGCCCAGTCCAGGTCCGCCCCTGTGTGGGAGTGTGAATGTATATGGGAGAAAGTTGAATAATTAAGTCTCTAGCAGTTAAAGCATTTAAGGTTAGCAATTGCTTATATCATCATATCATCCTCCTTCCTCTCCTTATGGCTATGACCATTCATTTTGTTTTCTTGTAGGTAGTATGTATAAAGTTCTAGCTTCAATATTTTCATTTATTTTATTATCTTTCTTTCCGATAATATCCTTGTTTTTCCCTTATTGCTTTATTCAAGGTTCTAGAGACGAAGAAAGATTGTTCAGAGTGCACTTGTTACAATTCAATGGCATATTTGTCTTCCGGAACTTCTCAACTAATATATGCTGTAATTACTCTGTTTATTAATTTCGAATTTGTGTTATGAAACTTTAAGATTTTTCAATATACATGTTTTTAATTTATAAATTGACTAATATAATTAGGACATATTATCTTGTCAAAAAAAATAAAAAAATAAAGACATATTATGAGTCACTTTCTTGTGTAAATTTGGTTTTTCGTTCTATATTGGTAGATATTTTTATGAGCTTTAAAGTAAGACTTAAAACTTTTTTGGAACCTTCCTTATCTTGAAGACTTATATGAAGAAAATCATTGTATAATAGTACTAAAGAGATGTTGTCAGTCAGTTCCCGTGAGCTTAACTCAGTTCGTAAAGACATTACATAATATATATAGGGGACGGAGACCAAACCTTGGGAAAAATAAAAAATTGTCATGATAGTCTATGAATGTATCAAAGTTACATAAAATATAAGTACCTAAATGTGTTCAGGACTGTTGTGACAATGCCTTACACTTTTAGGGACCAAATTCATTGTTCACTCAAACAAATCGTATTTAGATATTGTTGTGGTATCTTGGCTTGGAGTTCAAAGTCAAGTATTGAGACTAATCAACTTTTATGAGTTTTAACAACTTAGAATTGTCCCTTATTCTGCTTCTGCTAATTTGCATTTCCTCAGAGACAATACATGCATTCTGGAAGCAAGGCATTGCCATATGGAATGGTTACTAGAACATATAATTTGGAAATGCGGCCATTATGGGACTCTGGTATAAATCATGTATGTGAAATATCTGCTGCTACTCATCCATATATTGTATTGAAATTGTCATGATAGTCTACGTTTTTAACCCCCCGATGGGAAGGAAACCAGCGGCAGTTAGCTGCCGTTGCCATGTTTTGCCTATATTTTCTAAAACTTCACATTTTTCGGCAGTTAACTGCCGTTTCACATCTCTACTCCATCGGCACTTAACTGCCGTGGAGCATGAATTTGCTTTTTTTTCATTATTTTCCACACATTGACTTATTTATATTCCGTTATTTTTCATTTTTTCTTTTCTTTTTCTATTCTTTTCTATATATATTTATAAATCAAAATTGCTTTTTAGAGTATAATTTTAATATAAGAGTATAATAAATAAAAATGCAATAAAAAATCAAATTATTTATATATATATATATAATAAATCATATCATATATATAATAATAAAAGAAAATATAATTTCTGTTATTTTTAAGAGTATAATTTTCAAATTATTATTATCTTTTTTATTTATTACTTTTTTTTGTTGTTTTTAGCTTTTTCACTTTAATCACATGTCATTTTATCGTTTTTGTTCACATTAAGATGAAAAAATTTGAAGTTTTAGAAAATATAGGAAAAACATGGCAACGACAGCTAACTGTCGCTGGTTTCCTTCCCATCGGCAGTTAGCTGCCGCCGAATCGTTCCTATCGGCAGTTAACTGCCGATGGGGTTAAAAACGTAAATTACTAGTGTGTTTTAGCTTTCTTTGAAGTGGGAAAAAGCAATTTCCTTTTAATATATATTCCTCTTTTACATTCATGATATAAATAAAAAAAAAAAACATTTTGGGCCCCCAAATTTAGGAGGTCCAGCTCAGTAGAGCTGTTTGCACCCCCAAGAAACTGGCCTTGTATAAACTGATTAAAGATTTGTGTTTGGCAGCAACCATTTATCTGCTATCATTGCTTTGTATTCTACTTTTTCCCTATATTCTATGTTATTACACTTTATTGTACATGAAACTGAATTGATAGGACCTATATTCTATGTTTTTTTTTTCTTGAATTCTATCTACGTTAATCATGAAAGGGAACCAAAACAATAATAAAAAATTATTAGCAAAAGAGAATCTATTAACAAGCTGAGTACAAGAAATACTAAACTCAAAAAAGTTCATTGTAAATGCAATCAGATGAAAATAGAAAACTTCTTACCAGCAGAAGTATAAAACTATATATTTCCCCACAAGAAACAACAAGATACAGATACATTACCCAATTCATGAAGAACCATCAGAACCTCACAAAGGTAACATTTGACCATAATACCTTTATAATGTTATACAAAGTTAAACTAGAAACAAATGTTAGTATTTTTCTCCTTGCCAAGACTTAACCATAGACCATTAACTCCTCAACTCCTTTGATCCCTTAGCTCAAACCAGTTGAGCTACCCTACCCAACCCTCCGTATTTTAAGATATATAATTTTTAAGATGTCATAAACTTAGATTTGATTTATTACATGGCAAAAAGAATAGCATTACCTTTTGCTAATCCAGTTGTATTTTTACATGTTGTTCCATTTGTTTATGTTACATCGCTAACTCGTTTTTATGATGATTTTAATACATTTTTTGTTAATAAGTCGAAGGGTGTATGTGAAAATCAAATGTCAACTGACGCTCCCCAATCAAAATATGATGTTTTTGTGAACTTTAGGGGTGACGGCATCCGCCACAGCTTTCTTGGGCATTTGGTTAAGGATTTTTCTCCAAAGAAAATAAATGCCTTTGTAGATGACAAAATTAAGAGGGGATCATCCAATTCATTGATCAAATTCTCATAAACTATGCTTCTTCACATTGGTGTTTGTGAAAATAATCGAGTGCAAGGAGAAATATGGACAGATCGGTAATACTTGTTTTCTATAGGATGCGTTCTACAGTTGTACGAAATCAAAAGGGGGTTATGAAACTGCACTTAACAAGCTTAAAGAAAAGTATAACTCGTCCAAGGTTCAGAATTGGAAACATACTTTGAAGAAATCTACTTATGCAGCAGGGATTAAGTCATCAGAATTTCGGTTAGTTCGTTTCCCCCTATAAATTTTCTACATTTTCTAGTAGCTACTTGAGAGAGAGAGAGAGAGAGGGGTACGCATTCTAGCCCTAGGCCTGTTGCTTAAATAGCAAAAAGACATAACCTTTATTTTCTCTGTTTAACTAGAGTGCATATGCTTATTGATTATAATTCACTTTGTATAGTAGTTAATGCTACAACTTTTTTGTGCCGGGATTAATATGAATCTAAGTACTTCGAGGGATTAGTCTCTGACTCTCGTTTGGAGATACCGTGGGACCAAAACAAAAAAAATTTAAGTTGGGATTATTGTGATTTTAATTTAGGCCAATGTGGTCTATAATAGTGGTTTGTTGGCAGATTCTATAGCCGAAACATGTAGGCCACATCACATTCTTAAACTCTTGAGTCTACTAAGGTGGAAGGAAAGGGAAACTAAAAATAGTGTTCCATCATGGGTGTCGAACATCTCAATACAAATTTCGAACCAAATAAAGTGATAGTGGTGCAATTCATTTATCTTTCTTTGATGTGATGTATAGGAATGATGCTGAGCTGCTTGAAGAAATCACCAATGTTGTGTTGATCAGTCTGAGTAAGTACCCAGTTAACCCAAAAGGACTTATTGGAATTGACAAACCAATTGCACATTTGAAATCATTGTTAAAGAAAGAGTCGGAAAAGAGGTTCGTGTGATTGCATTGAACTAGGAAAATAAGGTGATACACACATAATATGCTCATGTAAACCTCTCAATAATACAAACTTACAACAAATAAGGTGAAAGCAGTTCCTACAGTGCCAATAATTTTATTCATTTTTCTGACTTTGATGGATCGGAATGATGCTGAGCTGCTTGCAGAAATCATCACTCGTGTGTTGGAGAAATTGAGTAAGCATCACTCGTGTGTTAAATCAAAAAGACCTGTTGGAATTGACAAACCAATTGCACGTTTGAATTCATTCTTAAAGAAAGAGTCAGAAGGTCCGCGTTATTGGAATTTGGGGTATGGGCAGCATTGGCAAGTCAACTATTGCTGAAGAATTATTAAGCCAGAATCGTTCTGAATATGATGGTTGTTGTTTTTTTGGAAAAGGTAAGTAAAATGTTAAAAAAAAAAATGGAATAAAATATTTAAAGGAAAACCTTTTTTATGATCTATTAGAAGAAGATGTGAAAATTGGTACACCAAATAGGTTGTCTAGTGATATTGTGAGACGGGTTGGCCGCATGAAAGTTCTTATTGTTTTTTATGATGTCAAGAATACAAATCTGCTAAAGATGTTATTTGGAACTCTTAATTGGTTTCGATGAGAAAGTAGAATAATTGTACGTAACATCTAGAGATAAGAAAGTACTTACTGCTAATGAAGTTGATGATATATACGAGCTTGGGGTATTGAGTTCTAATGAAGCTCTTGAGCTATTTAATTTAAAGGCGTTCAAGCAGAATAATCAACTGGAAATGGAGGATGCATTCCGTTAGTTCTCGAAATTTTAGGGTAGTCATCTTCGTGGAAGTGATAAGGAAGTTTGGGAAAGTCAGTTATACAAACTTAAAAGAGCCAATTAAAGAAGTTAATGATGTAATGATTCTTAGTTATGATGATCTTGATCGCTTAGAGCGAAAGGTTTTTTTAGATATTGCATGTTTCTTTAATGGCTTGAATTTGAAAGATTGTGAAAGTGATAATTTAGCGGTTGTTTTGTTAGAATGTTTGAAAGATAAAGCTCTTGTTACTATTTCTGAAGATAATGTTGTATCAATGCATGACATTCTACAAGAAATATGTCGGGAGGTTGTTCGCCGAGAATCTAGTGAAGACCCAAAAAAACGCAGTCGATTATGGGATCCTCATGACATTTGTGATGCATTGAAAAATGACAAGGTAAAAAATATAGCTCTTGCCCTTTACATCGAATTTAAGGCATTGTAATATAGCTCTTTTTATATTTTTGTGATGCATTGAAATTTGTGTTACAAACTCTTAGAATTTTTTAGTTTAAGGCTTGTAAATCGAATTTAATGACTTGTCTATGATTTTAGACTATAAATAAGTCTCATATGAGACTTGAAAAGCATCTTGGAATTCTACCGAAAAAAAAACATCTTGGAATGTTTGTGAACTTACTCTAAATTAAGAATCAAAGTTTTACATTGTTCTAAGTTTCTAGTTTTTATTTTTCTGCACTTTATAGTTCTTGTCCTTTATAATTTCAGTCATTTATTTTTATGTCATTTATTTTCATGTCTCTTTACTTTAATCCCTTGTCTACCATGATCATGAGTGAGTAGACTTTTTTAGTCTTGGGATTGTTGGAATAATCAAATGACTGAATCATATTCAACCCAAGTCTAGACTCTATTTTATATGAAATTGTTTTCTAATGTATTTTCATCTTCTTTAAATTTGATATCTAATATTAAACAAAGGACCGAAATGTGAAGTTTAATATTGTTATCGAATCAAATTTCAAATATCAAAAGAAGGACCGAGAGGTGAAGTTTGATAATATTGGAACAAATGAGATTAGACAAGTCTGTCAAAAAATCTGCAAAGATAGGTTTGATTTCTTTTGGGACAATAAGGTTGTGCTCAAAGGGTCTTAATGTTAATCAACTATGAGAATAGGCGTGATTATTGTTGATATATGTTCATGTATTCTGAGAGGAAACATGATATACCAATTGAATGCCTTGTCCTTAGAAACATTTCATTATAGAATAGAGAAATAGATAGGGAATGTTTATAATTTAGCATTATGATGGAAACAACAATCCCATGATGCTTTTTAAATCTGAATTTTAAACCAAACAAACATTACTCTCAAAAACTTATTCCTTTTCAGCTAATCAGACACAAGAAAATCTTTACCGGGTTTTGTGTTTACTCTTTTTGGCATAACTATTAGTTGGAAAACAAATCTACAATTTGTGGTGGCTCTATCTACAACTCAAGCGACGTACATTGTCGTTGTTGAAGGGGTGAAGGAAGCCATATTGGTGAGTTAGGAATTACTCAAGTATGTGCGAAGATACATTGTGATAGCCAAAATGACATCCATTTGTCGAATCATCAAGTGTATCCTAAGAGGACAAAGCACATTGACATTCGCCTGCACTTTGTCAGAGACATGATTGAATCGAAAGAGATTGTGTTTGAGAAAGTTGCATTGGAAGAAAATCCAGCGGATGTGTTCACTAAGTCATTGCCTATATCAAGGTTCAAGCATTGCTTGGACTTGATCAATTTTGTTGAAGAGTAATTCCCTATTGTATAGAGCGGTAAGGTGGTTGATTGTTAAATTGACATCACCACAAAATTGGATGTTGAAGTTCTGGAAAAATCGTGGCACGTGAGCATGGGATCGTGACACGATTTTGGCTAGTTTTTTGAGAGGTTGTCACTGAAAATATTGTGGCACGATGGAGAGGTATCATAGCACGATTAATGGATAGATTATAGTATTGTACTGGTGTATTATCTGAAATTGTGGCACGATTCTCTCGGAAACTAAACACTATATAAGGCTTCATTCTTCATGTTTTGAATGAGCTTCAAGAGAGAGAAACTTGAGAAATCAAAGGAGGGAACTTTAGGGTTGAATGTCTTTGGTGATAGTTTATTTCTTGGGTTGGAAAACATTTGTAAACACCTTAGATTGTGAGATTTCATTAGAGGAAGGATCAAAAAGCTTTCTTTAGTGTTTCTCTTGAGACTCATTGTGAGTGACTTGAAAAATGGGTAGAAATTAGGGTTTGGTTTTTTGTGAGCTTTTAAGCTAATTTCTTATAACCTCTTTGTATTACTATTATCATAGTAGATCGAAGAGCTGCTCTCTCCCTCATAGTATGTCATTTTGGACCAAACTGGATAAACAATATTGGAGTGTTGTTTTCTCTCTTTTTTCTTATATTTGTTGCTTTAAATGTAATACCCCACATAATATTTATCAGACTGCAGTATCAGTTATTTGAGATTGATTAAGATTATTTATTTTGAAACAAGGAAAGGGTGGTTAATCGAAAATTTAAAAGGAATTGTTACAATTAAGTGAAGGATTAAGTTGTCAATTTTATTAGCTATGGCAAACAAGTAAATAATTGACTAAGGAGGGATAAAGTGGTAAAACTAACAAAGAGACTACAAATACACAATTGGACAAGAAGAGAAAGAAGAAAAAAATATCTTCTCATCCTTCCCTTCCTTTTGTTGCTCGCCGAAGCTCTCCCTCTCTCTTTCCAATCTTGTTTTGGGCATTTCATGTGTGAGCTGATCAGCTACATCTGATTGGGAGTGTCAAGAAGTTAAGTAAGTCAAATTTCTCTCCTTTCTCTCCTTGTCCTAACCGAAAAACCAAACCCATTGCTACCTTTAATCTCTCATGCATGTAGCACATTCAGCATCCTACGTCATTTAATCCAAGAGATTCAAGAGGCTGAGGTACAATGTTGGAGAAAGGAAAAAGATTGGAAGAAGTAAGGGCTTTAGCACTCTTGAAGGATTAGGATTTCAACTTGAAGGTAATTTATCTTTTAAGCTTGAATTGACATTGGTAATGAATGTATTGTTAGAAATTAGTGAGCAATTGGACTGTTGCTGATGTACATTGTGCTGGAGTCATTGTTAAAATTGATTATTAATGTTGCAGAAGCGATTAAATCAAATAAGCTGTTTGGACAGGTTCTGTTTTCTGACTCGTATTTTCTGCTGTGTAGCTCAGAATTGGATAATTGTTGGATTTTTGGATTCTACGTTTAATTCCCTTCAGTTCGGGTATAAATTTCATGTGATTCGGATTAATAACGAGCTCAGAAAATGTATTCGAAGTTTGGAAAATCCTGCTGAAAACTGCTTACGGGTTTTGACGTAAATTTTGCAGAATAAGCCGAAACGCGAATTTTAGACGGACTAATGGTACCAGAACTAAATACATATGTTGGTGAACTTAGTAGGAGTCTGGGTTGAGACTTGGATCGAAAACGGACCTTGCAGAAGCAATAAGTTGCAAATAAGCTGTTTCGGAGAAAGTACTTATGGAGCTGATAGAAGCTTTCGTTGGGCAATTGAGCTGTGCTGAGGAAGCCAGAACATGTTAAGGTGAGTTCCAGTTAGTTTAGAACTTTCCCTTTGGGCTTATGTTTAAGTGAGGAAAAATTAACATCAAGATCAATTTATGATTAGTAGTTGCCCAATTGTTAATGTTTGCCAAGTTTTATGATCCTCCATGCTTTTAAATAATAAATACGAGATTTTAATGGTTATGCAAAGTAATGAGAATGAATAATTTTTTTTCAAGATTTATGTGATAATGTGAATGAAATTTTATATGATATCAATGTTAAGAAAATGTTGATCATATGAATTGATTTTCGCAATAAATCATTTTAAAACTATGTTTTGATTTTCTATTGAAAACTTCCTATCCGTTTGCTGTAACGAAGAGATAATGCAGCCTATGAGTAACATGCTCATAGTAAATTATAGATAATCTCTGTTTGCTGCAACGAAGAGACAATGCAGCCTATGAACTAAATTGTTCATAGTATACCGTTCGCCACAACGAAGAGATAATGTGGTCTTGAGAAAATTACCGTTTGCCACAACGAAGAGATAATGTGGTCTAAATATATTTACCGTTCGCCACAACGAAGAGATAATGTGGTCTATGTGCACATAGTAAAACGTAAAGTTAGTGATATGAAACTTTAAGTCAGAGATATGAAATACTTTAATATTATCAGGCAGATATCAGTTATCAGGAAGTGATCATAGTTTCCCCCTCGATCACTAAATGATGAGATGCGAATAATATGAATATGATAAGATATGATAGAGACATATAGCGATCCTAGTTTTCCCTTGATCGCTAAGATATGTAGAGACCGACGGCGATCCTAGGATCCCCGAGATCGCCTGAAGCTTAGAGTAGGTGGAACTCACTGAGACGCCCGTCTCACCCCAATCCCTTTAATTTAGTTTGAGGTAAGCAAGTGGTTCGCAAACAAGAGTTTCGTGATGAAGTTCATCAGGGAGACGCTGAGTGGAGTGCAGCTGCTCGTCAGGTACCAGTCCAGGATTTTCATCAGTATTTGTATATATAAATAATATACGTACATTAGTGGGACTTTCTTAGGTGTATAAACGAGCAAGCTTGTATTCATTCAGATGTATATTGTTGTTATTGAAAATTTTAATGCATCCAGTATCAGATTTAATACGCATGCTAAATATTCTAGATAAATTTAGTATGGGTGTTACATTAAATATGTTTGTGGTGTCACTTCACACTTAGATCTAAGCTTGTTTGTTGTTGTTGTTGTTGCTGCTTGAGGCTACTTTGCTCATTGATTATTACTTCTTTTGTTCAACACATCTAAGTTTATTGGTGTGATTTTTGTTCGAATTCACATCAGTTGAAATAGAGTGGATAAATTAAGAGAGTTTAATATAGATAATTAATAAATTCGGAAATTAAGAGTCAAATTATTTCAGCCACCATTATTGAAAAAAGATGTTATGAATATTTTAATATATTTAAATCAAAAAGGAAAGTGCAAGTCACATGGTTCATACAGATAATTCCAACATGTATACTGTTTGGCTTTGGCAAGTAAACGTTTCCCAGTCTAGTATATGAGTTCACACTTAAAACTGTAATGTCAATAACATGACATTGCTTCTTCCATATATATGAGAGAAAGTTGAAGCAGATATCTAGCAGCCAAAGCATTTAAGGTCAGTAATTTCTTGCTTATATGATATAATATATATGATCATATCATCCTATTTCCTCTCCTTATGTAATGTTCTAGCTTCATTAATCTTTTCATTTCTTTTCTCTTAGTGTAATAACTTTGTGTTTCCCTTATTGATATATTCAAGGTTCTAGAGACGAAAAAAGATTGTTAGAGTGAAGTTGTTCCAATTCAATGGCGTATTTGTCTTCCGGAGCTTCACCAATAATATATGCTGTAATCTCTGCTTATTGATTTTGAATTTCCGTTATGAATTAATGCTAAAACTTTAAGATTTATCAATGTACACATGTTATTAATTTACAACAATAACAACCAAATGTTATCCAACTAAATACAGATAAATAAATAAATAAATATAATAAAGACCAAAACTATGTAATTTTTGTTTTTAGTTCTATATTGGCAGATGTTGTAATTTGTATGAGCTTTAAAGTAAGACCAAAACTTTTTTGTGAACTTCCATATATTCTCTGTCTTGCACACTTTTATGCAGTAAATCATTGTATAATAGTTCTAAAGCTTTACTTTGCAGAAATCGAAGTAAATATTCATTTTGGTATTTAAATGTGGGAGATGTTGTCAAGATAGTCTATGAAAAAATCAAAATTACCAAATTGTACTTAAGTACGTCTTTCATTAGTCAGTATTGTGTTAGTTAGTGTGGTCCTTGAATGTACCCTATGCTAGTTAATTTGCACTATAAATTTACTAACAAAAGACACAGTTAGAGATATTTTTGTAATTTTGATACATTCAGGACTATAGTGACAACATTGTCTTACACATTTAGAGATCAAAATCACCGTTCATTCACATAAATGATATTTATATATTGTTGTGGTATATGTTGGGTTGGAGTTCAAAGTGAAGAATTGGGACTAGAAAAAAATCCTCAAACTTTTAGCTCAAAGGGATTATGACTAATAAACTTTTATGAGTCTTAACAGCTTAGAATTGCCTCTGATTCTGTTTCTATTAATTTGCATTTCCTCAGAGACAATACAGGCATTCTGGAAGTAAGGCATTTCCAGCTGGAATTGTTGCTACAAAATCTAAGTTGGAAATGCGGCCATTATGGGACTCTGACATAAATCATGTATGTGAGACATGTGCTGCTACTCATCCATTTATACTTATCCATGAAGCTTAGAAAATGTTCATTTCTATAAGATCAAGTGCTAACATGAAATCAAAGGAACATATGTTTGTTTAAACCTGCTAATTTTATAATTTGATGATCTGACATCTACTTCATTAATTTTCTTGTTCAATTATTTTTAATGTTGTTTTTGGATTTCATGTTTCATCAGAGAATTTCAAAGCACCAGTTACGAACGTGGACTATTGTGGGAGTTAAGAAGAAAGAAAGTGTCGATAATATTGTCGCAAAGGTGAGTGTTGATTTACTTAAAGTAATATTGTCATACTGATTTTTTGTTGTTTTTTTCTTTCCATTATGATGATTATATAAACTGATTTAAGATTTGTGTTTGGCGCAACCATTTATCTGCTATCATTGCTTTGTATTCTATGTTATTACACTTTATTGTATATGAAACTTAATTGATAGGACCTATATTGACAAAATTACACAATTCGTCTTTTAACTTAATTTTAGGTAACATTTTCGTCCTTTATGTTTTTTTTTGTCCCGATTTAGTCCTTTATATTATAAAATGTCAACATAATTATCCTTTTTTATAAAAAAAAATCAAAAACTCCAAAAATATATTATCAAAAACTCATCCAAAGAGAATCTATTAACAAGCTGAGTAAAAGAAATACTAAACTCAAAAAAGTTCATTATAAATGCAATCAGATGAAACTAGAAAACTTCCTACCAGCAAAAGCATAAAACTATATATTTCCACACAAGAAATAACAAGATACAGATACATTACCCAATTCATGAAGAACCATCAGAACCTCACAAAGGTAGCATTTGACCATAATTCTAGTCTGTAATAAACCCACAAATAGAGAAAAAAAAACACATAGTATCAGGATATTGCATTTTCATCATAAAAAATCACAAAAACTAGATAAATTATTCTGAAAATTATTTCGAAAAGATGAGTAGAATGTTAAATGTATTTGGATCCCACTCTCAAAAGCTAATTCAAAAGGTCATAAAATGAGACTGCCTAAACACATATATGCATTACATAGCCCAAAAACCATGGGATCTGAGACTCAAATACAACTTCAATATAGAATACAAACACTAAACTAGAAATGTTTTTAAATGTAGAAAACAAATTAAGCTAGAAATTTTTTTTAACTGGTATTTTATGATCTACTTTTTTTCTTCTGAATTGCAAATATTAGTATGTTAATGGTTAGTATGTTATTATTTTTCTCCATGTTAGGACTTGAGACCTGAACCTTTAACTCCTCATTTTCCTTCAAAGCTCTTGAGCTACCCAACCCCTGTATTTTACTAAGATCTATAATTTTTAATTTTTAAGGCATAAGCTTAAATGTGATTTATTACTTGGCCATATGAATATCATTACCTTTTGTTAATTCAATATATTTTTAAATGTTGATCTTTTGTTTATGTTATATCGCGAACTCCTAAGTTTTATGAAGATTTTAATACATTTTTTTGTTAATAAGTTGAAGGGTGTAGGAGAAAAGCCAATGTCAACCGACGCTTCCCAATCAAAATATGATGTTTTTGTGAGCTTTAGGGGTGAGGACATCCGCGACGGCTTTCTTAGCCATTTGATTAAGGCTTTTCTCGAAACCAAATAAATGCCTTTGTTGATGAGAAACTTAAGAGGGGAGATGACATATCACATTCACTTTTTGAAGCAATTGAAGGATCATCTATTTCACTGGTCATATTCTCAGAAAATTATGCTTCTTCACATTGGTGTTTACAAGAACTTGTGAAAATAATTGAGTGCAAAGAGAAGAACAAACAGATTGTAATACCTGTTTTCTATGGGGTGCGTTCTACAGATGTACGAAATCAAAACGGGAGTTATGAAACTGCACTTAATGAGCTTAAAGAAAAGTATAACTCATCCCAGGTTCAGAAATGGAAAGATGCTTTAAAAAAATCTACTTCTGCGGCAGGAATTAAGAAATCAGAATTTCGGTTAGTTCGTTTCCCCCATAAATTTTCTAGTTGCTATTTACTTGACACACACACACAGAGGGGGAGGGAGGGAGGGAGGGAGACTCATGCTAGCGTAGGCTTGTCGCTTATGCTTATTAATTATATTTCACTTCCTTGTATAGTAGTTAATGCTACAACATTTTTGTGCCGGTATTAATATGAATCTCAGTACTTCGAGGGATTAGTCTCTGACTCTCGTTTGGAGATACCATGGGTTCACCAAAACAAAAGTAGTTCAGTTATGATTATTGTGTTTTTAATTTAGGCCAATGTGGTCTATAATAGTAGTTTGTTGGCAGATTCTATAGCCGAAACATGTAGGTCACATCACATTCTTAAACCCTTGAGTCTGCTAAGGTGGAAGGAAAGGGAAACAGAAATAATGTTCCATCATGGGTGTTGAACATCTCAATACAAATTTTAAACCAAATAAAGTGTTAGTAGTGCCATTCATTTTTCTTTCTTTAATTTGATGTATAGGAATGATGCTCAGCTGCTTGAAGAAATCACCAAAGTTGTGTTGATGAATTTGGGGAAGTACCCAATTAACTCAAAAAAACTTATTGGAATTGACAAACCAATTGCACATTTGAAATCAATGTTAAAAAAAGAGTCAGAAAAGGTTCGTGTTATTGGAATTTGGGGTATGGGCGGTATTGGCAAGTCAACTATTGCAGAAGAATTATTAACCCAAAATCGTTTTGAATATGATGGTTGTTGTTTTTTGGAAAAGGTAAGTAAAAAGTTAAAAAAACATGGAATGAAATATTTAAAAGAAAACCTTTTTTCTGATCTATTAGCAAAAGATGTGAAATTTGATACACCAAATAGGTTGTCAAGTGATATTGTGAGATGGGTTGGCCGCATGAAGGTTCTTATTGTTCTTGATGATGTCAGGAATACAAATCTGCTAGAGATGTTATTTGGAAATCTTGATTGGTTTCGACCAGACAGTAGAATAATTGTAACATCTAGAGATAGGAAAGTACTTACTGCAAATGAAGTTGATGATATATACGAGGTTGGGGTATTGAGTTCTAATGAAGCTCTTGAACTATTTAATTTAAAGGCCTTCAAACAAAATAATCAACTTGAATTGGAGGAGTACCATAAGCTATCAAAGAGATTTGTCAAATATGCAGGATGCATTCCGTTAGTTCTCGAAATTTTGGGTAGTCATCTTCGTGGAAGTGATAAGGAAGTTTGGGAAAGTCAGTTAGGCAAACTTAAAAGGGAGCCAATTAAAGAAGTTAATGATGTAATGATTCTCAGTTATGATGATCTTGATCGCTTAGAGCGAAAGATTTTTTTAGACATTGCATGTTTCTTCAATGGCTTGAGTTTGAAAGTGGATTACATGAAACTTTTATTGAAAGATTATGAAAGTGATAATTCAGTGGTTGTTGCGTTAGAAAGGTTGAAAGATAAAGCTCTTATTACTATTTCTGAAGATAATGTTATATCTATGCATGACATTCTACAAGAAATAGGTCGGGAGGTTGTTCGCCGAGAATCTAGTGAAGACCCTTGTAAACGAAGTCGATTATGGGATCCTGATGAAATTTGTGATGTATTGAAAAATGACAAGGTAAAAAATATAGCATTTTTACATAACATTTGTTATTTTGGTTAAAAATATGGCTTTCAATTATTTAAAAAAATTCTTTCATTCATGACAGGGTACTGATGCTATTAGAAGCATATGTCTAGACTTGTCATCAATTAGGAACCTGAAGTTAAGCCCTCGTGTCTTTGCTAAGATGACGAACCTGAAATTTTTGGATTTTTATGGTAGATACAATCAAGACTGTTTGGATCTTCTTCCCCAAGGGCTTCAATCTTTTTCAACTGATCTAAGATATCTTCATTGGGTACATTACCCTCTAAAATCATTGCCAGAGAATTTTTCTGCAAAGAATCTTGTTATATTGGACTTGTCATATAGCCTAGTGGAAAAGCTTTGGTGTGGAGTACAGGTAATTGAATATGTGTCTATCAGATTAAATTTATCATAATTCAAGGAATTATAAATTAATTACTTAAGCTTATATTTGATCACACCATTTTTGTTGGTAGCAGGAACTAGTTAATTTAAAAGAAGTTAAACTCTCTTTTTCAGAAGACCTGAAGGAGTTACCAGACTTTTCAAAAGCCATAAATCTTAAGGTATTGAATATCCAACGTTGTTATATGTTGACAAGCGTCCATCCATCTATTTTCTCTCTTGACAAGCTAGAAACCCTGGAGTTAAGACTCAGTGAAATTGAGAGCATACCTTCAAGTATCAAGGATCTTACAAGACTAAGAAAATTAGACATACGACTTTGCTCAAAGCTTGTAGCTCTACCCGAGCTTCCATCATCACTTGAAACTCTACTTGTTGAATGTCGATCACTGAAGACTGTATTGTTTCCTTCAACAGTTGCTGAACAATTCAAGGAAAACAAGAAAAGGATTGAGTTCTGGAATTGCTTCAAATTGGATGAATGTTCTCTCATAAATATTGGCTTGAATCTGCAAATCAATTTGATGGAGTTTGCATATCAACATTTATCGACACCGGAACATGATAAAGTTGAAAGTTATGTTGATTACAAATATAACTTTGATTCTTATCAAGCAGCGTATGTGTATCCTGGAAGTAGTGTTCCAGAGTGGTTGGAGTACAAAACAACAAAGGATAATATGATTATTGATCTCTCTCCACCTCACCTCTCCCCTTTGTTGGGCTTTGTTTTTTGCTTCATCCTTGCTGAGGACTCCCAATATTGCGACATTATGGAATTTAACATCTCTACATTTGATGGCGAGGGTGACGGTAAAAAGGATGGTGTCGATATCTACATGTATAGGACATGTTGCTATACTGAATTAGATCATGTGTGCATGATATACGACCAACCATGTTCTCACTACCTAACCAGCATAGCAAAAAATCAGACAGAGGTTAAAATCAAGGTTACAGCAAGGACAATAGGTAATAAATATAGAGAAAGAACAGAGGTGAAGCTAAAGGGGTTTGGCATCAGCCCCATAAGTCGCACAATATATGACAATTTCGTTGGGCAAATGGAATTGTTTGATCATATTAACAGATGGAAGAGGACTGTGCTTATTATCATCCTATGTATTTCCTTACTGCAGCTGAAGATGAAGAAGTTGATTTAGGCACAAGCCTATAGTCTAATGTAAGTAAGCACGGTTAACATTCGAGTTATCAACATTACTTCTTATAATCAAAATTATAATACACACCTATTAAATGTTTTAAAACACAACTATAAGCAGTCCATTAAAATATATTAGTTATTTGTTCTGCAGTTTGATGCAGTGGTTGTAGCATTTCCAATATTTGAGGAATCGTACCAGAAGGGGATTGCAGAAGTATAGGTGTGATACTCAGCTCACTGAGTATTCTTTGTGTGATGATGATGATTGCAAGTCATAAACAAATAACTGGTTTTTTTATTTGAAAATAAAGCTATAGAACAAGGACTTCAGAGGTAATTGGAAGCTGTAGATCATCTCTAGTTTTCTTGTTTAACTGAGAAATTCTATAACCGATTTTTCTTTGTATCACATGAAAGTGTAAGTTCATTTTAATAACAAAAATTAGATTTGTTGATTTCTTCATAAGTTGATTCTTAGTTGGTAGGGGAAAGCTCACCTTATTGCCCTACAGTTTCCTTCTCGAATGATTAACAAAAGAATAATACGAAAGAGCCGTGTAATTGGAGATACTTACTGAAAATACTTTTACAGTTATAAATAATTACTAATGCTATAACTTATAAGAGATATATGATAAAAGGGTTAATAATGCTTGTAGTCCCTGAAATATAGGCGGCGAAGTTAGGTTTTAGTCCCAGAAAACTAAATCCGGCAACACTTGCACCATCTTTTACGAAAATGGGAGGAAGCAAACTTCCAAAAATCAAAGGAACTTTTCGGTTTGAGGGTGTCAGGTAATCATGCAGATATATGTTGCAGGAGATGAAAGTAATAAATCAAGTCAAAAAATTTGGAAATGCATGAACTCGGAGGTAAGTTTCAATTTATAAACATCAGCAAAAACCCCAAAGAGACGGTCCAAAAACTTTCCGTTCATTTATGGTAACCATGTAAACCCTTCACGTTGTGGAGACTAGCTGCAAAACATATTGTTTTTGGAGTTAAGGTTTATTTCAAAGTATTGATCTTGTAATGTTTCTGGTATTTATCATTGTCACGACCCAATTTCAGGTCATGACCGGCGCACAGGCTAACACTAACTCATGATATATTTAGTCTGGCAAACCTAATAAACCATAACACTTACACCTTTCTAAAATACTGAAATTTTAGTAATGACTCACAAGCTTTTTCAGGACATTTCAAAATGCAAGTTTATTATCACAAAGTATATAAAACCTATCTCATTATTTATATATAGACTTTAAAGAGAAGAACAACTATTATCTCAATAGTTACATCATAAGTAAATCACAAAAATGGTCAAGATAGAGATCTACCGCAAAGCATAGATGTTTTTGGTAAACATGAAAACTCCATGAGATTAATCCTTTGCAAACTGTGAATCTAAAAAAAAGAAATGAAACCAAAGAAATGGTGAGTCACAAGAATTCAATGAGAGCATAACAAAGTGGACATAATGGATGAGTGAAATTTTCACTGGTCTTTATCCAAACAATTTTTAAACTAAAAATTGCATCAATACTTGCAATATCCAAGTCAATACTATTCGGAAAAAAACCCTTAGCATGAACCAATGGTTGGTCATACATAAAGTTCTACAACCACATGTTCAAATAAAAAAAATAACCATTTCAACACAACTAATATCATTTATCTCTTTTCACTATTTGTACATAAACCATATTATCTCTTCGTTGTGGTGAACGATACGCTATTCAAAATACTATGAGTACTTGACTCATAGGCTGCATTCTCTCTTCGTTGCAGCAAACAATATCTATCTCAATAATTACTATGAGCATGCAACTCATAGGCTACATTATCTCTTCGTTGTAGCAAACGATGATTTTCTCAATTTTTTTCTATGAGCACATAACTCATAGGCTACATTGTCTCTTCGTTGTAGCAAACAGTATACTACGAACAATTTAGTTCATAGACTGCATTACCTCTTCGTTGCAGCAAACAAAGATTATCTATAATTACTATGAGCGTGTTACTCATAAGCTGCATTATCTTTTCGTTGTAGCGAACGATATCAATTTCAAATTTCTATAATCAATGAGTTGATAATTAAAAAAATGAAAACATAAATTAGAATAAATCAATCATCACCGTGAAATTGATTTTACAACATTTCACCATCTAAACCATATCATCGTACTACTTAAAATCGTATTCAACAATTCTAAAACTTCCTACTACCATAGATGACTTTTACCCAAATCCTTAATTTCCCTGATAACAAACCCTTACATGAAAATTTCAATGAACAAGGAGAAGAGAGTTTTCTTACCTCAAATAGTAGTAACTGATGCTTCTCCCATTAGTTTTCTCATCTCTCCCACAATTTTCCGGCTTTGTTTTTCCTCTTCTTTTCTTCTGTTCGATTTTGCTCCCCTACCTCTATAGCTTTCTTCTTTCCTCGTTTTCTTTTTCATGATGGTTGATGGATTGGCTTCTACCAGAAGCTTCTCGGTCCTCTCTTTCCTCCTCTTTTATTCCTAATTTTTTTTAATTAAGTATATGATTTCACTTTTATTTATTTAATTTTTTTTCCTTCTTAGGTGGACCACTTCACACACACAAAATGTTATTTTGTTCATAAATTATAAATATATACATTCATAAAATTATTTCTAACTAAATCCTATTGTTATTACCATTTGACTTTGATATTAAACTTCGAATAAATAATAAAATGTGTAACTATTTTAGAATTAGATATTTAGAAGCTATTTTAAATAAATCATAAAAAAAAAATTATATGAACCTAAGTTAGTAGATAAGTTATTTTAACTGAGCTCCTAAATAAGTTTTTTTTAGTTTTTTTTAATTGGGGGTATTACAATCATAGACGTGATTTAGATGGTAGATAAAATCCTTTATTTTCGTTATCCTCGTTCTCTTCTGTCTTTCTTGTTGTAGATTCCCAACAAATGATCTTGCAAAGTGGTGATGATTCACATCCTCATATTTCAAAGTGGATTACTTTGGTGTCCAAATGGAAAAGTGAGGTATTTTTAAATTCTTTTATAAAATTAAAAAGATATTAGAAAATTTTAATTTATTTAAAATTCACACAATTGCATTAATAGTTCTTTATTAAAATTAAGGTATAATTGTTTATATTTTAATACCTTTTTAATGGATTTGATTTCTTAGTTTTAAAAATAATGACAATATAAAGGAGAAGATGAATAAGAAGGAAATCAAAATAAATAATAATAATAATAATAATAATAATAATAATAATAATAATAATAATAATAATAATAATGTAATTTATTATGGTAACAAATTACAAGGACGGGGAAGGGGAAGGGGAAAGGAGTGAGGACATGAGTTGATATTGATACAAAGTAGTTGATGAGAAATCCTTGTGTTTTTCTTGAATCCATTACTCTCATGCATCATACAAATATCTCATGCTTTAATCCCTTTAATTGTGCCTTTCTCAATGAATTTTGGGTTTTGGGACCGGAGCACTTGTCGAATATCCAAGTGGACCATTCTTCCTTGAGCCGCTTTTTACTTCCATTTTATTAGTAGCTAGCATTATAAACATTTTCAAATATTAAAACATGATCTAGGGCATCAGCCGAGCCGATAACAAAGCACTAGATTAAAAAGGTGTTAAGATCTAAGACTAAATCTAAATTTTAGACATAAAAGTTTAGAGTCATTGTAAAAATAGAACCAAATAATCATTTTTAAAACCATTAGTAATTAATTTTGTATTACATTCATAATTCATAATGTTGTTTTAAATTTTTTGGTGAACATATTGTCTTCATCTTTTAATCTCCTACTTCTATTTTCATTTATAAGCTCTTTTTAATTTCTTTAGAAAATTGCCTCTTCATTAAATTCAGGGCAGTTTCTATGAAATATGAGGATGGGTTCTCATAGTAAAATAGGCCCTCTAGTAAAATAAAAACTCAATTTTTTTTAAATTTTTTAATTCTAGGAGGCATAGAGGAAAACTAAAAAAAATGTAGAACTTGAAATTTAGGAGGCATATATTAACAACATATACCAAAATTTGTCAAGATTCAACGTCCAGCATATAACAAAATTAGCAAATATATTTTTCAACATTCGACATATATTTGCAACATTCAACAAACTTAGCAATTATACATTGAAATTTTAAAAAGTAATTACTAATAAGCATTAAGCAACATATAACAAAATTCGTGTAGCTAAGCTTCATTAAAAAATCAGAATCAGAAGAACTTCTAAACATAAAACGAATTAAAAAAAAATTAAGTGAAAGAGAGGTGTTGAATGAGAAGAAAAAACTCAAATATGTATCGAAGACAGAAAAAGAAGGAACATATGTTCTTTTTATTTGAGTGGGAGGTGGGTAGTAGCCTATAATTTTTTTTGAGACTCATGCCTTTTGAAGGCCCGGTTTGGTTGAGTTGTTTGCACTCTCCCAAAGCCGGGCCAGACTAAATTCAATTTTCTAAGAAATGGAGCATAATAGAATGATAACGTGAAATTACCTGCCAACCCATCTGACCACCCGATTGTTTCACATCGCCATTTGCACATGGGTTCTGCAACGGATTTGGGAAATAATACCATAGTACGGTTGCAATAAATCATGCAATCTTCAAAGCTCACACTTTGAACACCTACAAGGCACACTAACAACAACAATGCAACAATTTTGTTTGCCATTTTAGTTTCTTCAATGTAAACTCTTTGCTTTGTTGTTGTTAGTTGTATTTATTTTCCTCCTTCACCGTCATTATTTGTGAACTATTGTAAGTATATATAATACATGTTTAGATGATAATGTCAACGTATATTGCTAAAATTAGGCATCCATATTCTTTCGGTGTTTATTTTTAATCACTTAATAGTAGGGAGCAAAAAAAAACTTGTGGTCTCCCATATTTTTCGTTTGTTCAAGATTGGTTTACTCAACCGATATTGTTGAAATGATAGACAAAATTTGTTAGCCAGTCAATAAATCTTTTTATTTAAAATTTGCAACAGACATTGAAATTTTTTGAGAGATGAGATTTGTAGTAACGATTATAGGGTTTATTTTTTTTGAGATATGATGGTAATGTTTATCTAAAACATTAGTTAGAGATCATGATTGGAATCATTATAAACCACTAGAGACGGAGATAGTAAAATAGGCCCCTAAAAATAAAAACGTAATTTTTTTAAAACTTTTTAATCCTAAGAGGCAATTTAGGAGTCATAGAGGAAGACTGAAAAAAAATGTAGAACCTGAAATTTAGGAGGCATATATTATCAACATATACCAAAATTAGTCAACATTCAATGTTCAGCATATAACAAAATTAGCGATTATATTTTTTCAACATTTAACATATAACAAAAATTTCGACATTCAACATTCAACATATATTAGAACCATATATTTGCAACATTCAACAAAATTAGCAATTATACACTGAAATTTTAAAAAGTAATTACTAATAAGCATTAAGCAACGTATAACAAAATTTGTGTAGTTAAGCTTCATTAAAAAATCAGAATCAGAAGAACTTTTAAACATGAAACGAAATAAAAAATATTAAGCAAAAGATAGATGTTGAGTGAGAAGAAGAAACTCAAACGCGTACTGAAGAAAGAAAAAGAATGAACATATGTTTTTTTTATTTGAGTGGGGTGTATGTATTAGGCTATAATTTATGTTTTAAGGCCCATACATTTTGGAGGCCCGGCTTGGTTGAGTTGTTTGTACTCCCCCAAGGCCGGGCCTGACTAGAGATAAGCAGTGGTAAAGTAAGGAGCTTCTATTTCTTCAAACTTATCTCTCATATTTCTTCAAGTGAATTAAAATATGAAGTAGCCATTAATGTTTGCTAAATATGTCATGTTAGTCTCTTGTGTGGTATAACATGAGAAATTTGACAAAATATTAAAGACTAACGAGATAGATATTCAAACTTTAAGAACTAATTATTATTTTCCTTTACTTGAGGGACCGAGTAAGAAAGAATGCAGAAGTTGAGGGACATAAATGGTGTTGTTTAGTCGTTATACGTGTCTTTTTTTGCTAGTACACAATTAACAACTTAAGCTCATCATGCATTTGAAAGAAGTTAGGCTCTGTTTCTCAAGGTTGCTCCATCTCTACAAATTCTACTCGTCCAAGGTTTCTCAAGCTCATCATCTTGGGGTGGATGCAGTGGCGTATCCAGGACCCTGGATCAGGGGGTGCAGACTTTTTAACGTAATTATTAATTATTATAATTTATACATAAAAATACTATAAAAAAATCATACTAATTTTCTCTTCTTATTTTACCATTTATTTAAACCACTAAATTTTGTCTTCCCTTCAAAAGAAAAAAAATGTCTTCTAAATACAACTCATTTGATAGATGCATCTAATTTATTTTATGTGTTAGGGTGCATGTTCGAATCTGCGATTCACCACTTCTGTAAACTTAATATGTGTGATTCTCGTCTATTTGACCCAATTTTTATAAACACATAAATTCACACTTTTGTTAGTTTTACCCAAATAATCACATTAATTTTTATAGCTTATTATTTTTTGACAAATTATAAATTCAAGTATTTATCACTAGGAATTTGAAAGAATAATGTCATTTAATTTAAATTATATACAATTAATCATCAACATAGTCTTTATAGACAAAGGAAAAAGAATTGTCCAAAAGAAATGGACAAGAAATAAGTTAGAGAAGTCACTTGTTTTTTTTTTGGATTAGTATACAATATATAATTTACTTGCAAAATGCTTAAACATGCATTGATTCGTTGTAGTGGTTTAGCATTAGCAATTCAATTATCAATCTAGGGATATCAGTTCGACACTTATGTTTTTTGCCTTTATGATCCTACCAAATTGTATCACACTCTTCCAAAGTCTTGGGTCAGGTGCAAAAGGAAAAACTGAGGGTGTGCAAATAACAATATCAGTATAATAATAGGCATAAATTGGAAAATTTCAGGGTGTGCAGGTGCACACCCTCAAGCCCACCTGGCTCCGCCCATGGGTGGATGAGGACCTCATCATCTTGTTTAGTCCAAGGTTGCTCCATCTCGTCCAAATTCTACTTTGTTGGGGGTGGATGATGACCTAATTCCTACTACATGGAATTAGGTCCTCATCCACCCCCAACAAAGCAAACAAACAAGGACCTGCCTTGCCCCAGAATCAGGAATACCATATCTAAGATTTAGATGAGTAAAAAACAACACCTGATCTAAGAAATAAGATTAGCACCACAAAACAAAGCTTCAATAAAGGGTTATGGATGGCTCAAGGAAGCACAAAAGATAGACAAACTACCATGGCTAGTTGTCATTGACGTTGGTAAGAGAAATTAAATTTAATGAAGGACCGACCGCTTGGTTGAGATTCTTGCAACCGTTGGCAGTTATGAAGACTTCTCCATGGTTTCTATATAGTCATCCATTGTGCTAGATTAAAATCTTAACAGCATGAGATCAAAACAAATCCCCCTTATTGAAGACTAACGTTTTCTATATATGTCAGGTTAGTCTCTGCTGTTGTATAACATTGCAAATTTGACCAAATGTTAAAGACTAACGAGATAGATATTAAAACATTAAGGACAACTAATTATTTTCATGTACTTGAGAGACGAGTAAGAGGGAACCCGTAAGTTGAGGGATGTAGTTGGTTGTTATGTGTCTTTTCTCAATGAAGGAGTTGTGCCCTTCAGTTGCTGAACAATTCAAGGAGAAAGAAAATGGTTGTAATCTTCAACTGCTTTAAACGTGACATGCCAAATAAAAAGGAAAACGTAAAGGAGATTACATCCACCCTAAATTATTGAAATATTGGATCTTTTGAAACTACAAGGATCGATATCCTATTAATTATATCAGAATGGTCCTGAAAAATATGCACTTAAATAGCTTATAAAGTTGGAGATTTTCGCCTGCTTTACACAAACAACGTCTATCAAGCAGTAAGTTGCTTCAAGTGATTTCTAAAAAAGACAATAACATGAAAGAAACACATCAACAACATAAATGTATATGCTACTAAGTAAGATAAAACTCCAGCTCCAATAACCATTTTTCTTCCTTTCTTCCTATCATTCCATCGATAACACTTGCGCTTGATGCTTGGGGTGTAGATCTATAATTTGGAAAAAGACTCTATCAGCCTGCCCAGGGAAACTACAAAGCACAAAATAGAGCAAAAACACAAAGGAAAAAAAATGAATGAATAACTATGAAAGGTGGAGTCATTTCCATTTGTGAAGAAAGAAATAAGCTTCAACCTTGATGTCATGAATACAAGCCTATACATGTAGCGCAGATAATGCAGGGTTGTGTTCATATAAATCAGATTCTATGGAAATATCATCATCATCATAAGGTAGTATAAACAAATTCAAAAAGGTAACAGAACCACCCAGTTTATATTCTACATATTATCTGTAAAAACCTATTGAAGTAAATGAATTAATACCAAGTTTGAAGAAATAAAATAATTTGGTTTATCTTATCTCATCGACCAATAGAACTATATACTAATAAATCTGCACGTTTCTACTGAAATACTGAACTTTTCATACTTCAGTTTTTTAACTTCGAAATGTTTTTTTATAGACCAGATCAATAACAAATTTCCAAGAGAGAATTAATTTCACATTACGAGAATCATCCTCTAGCTTACCTTGAACAATTCATCTTCATGGTACTTATAATAATGGTAAAAACAACACAAGTTTATTCATTTTAGAGATTGTCAAACTGTTAACAATAACCAATGAACAAACCATTCAACAATACAATCAAACCAAAGCTATCATAAATAAAATAAACCAGACAAGAAATTAAACAACGTAAATGAACTAACATAAAAATTTAAACAAGTAAATTGTAAGAAAACTTACTTTCAATGAGTTGAAACCAAACTTGGAATATAATATTTGGCAATAATAAGCCGATATATGCCATGGCTAATCATACTTCGCTCTACTTTGTTATCTCTTCTATTGTAACGAACTATATGTCCTCGATTGGTCACGAATATCAATGTATCATCATTCTCAGAAAGGTATAATGGCAATAAATGATGATGTTTGAAAGACCTAGAACAGACACATACATTTTGATAGCTAAATTTATGGAACCCAGTCCAAGAGTCTTCAACTCCAAATTTTCTCATCTTCCATATAAAAAAATCATTTCCCTTGGAATAATGAGAAAAACAAAGACAATCCTCCAACACGCAAATAATTGGCATAATAGGCGGTACTTCATCACAATCCTGAGGAGAAAGAAACTGTGTGTATGTCTCCATCCTCAAATCAAGAGAGATGATAATAAATTGCTCAATAGGACTAAGATTCTCATTCGAACCAATTAAGACGCAGTTGCGAAGGGCAAGCCAATTATGACTATTACACAAATAGACGCCATCATTCTCATCCCAACCAGTCCGAACAGAAAGAGTACAATAAAAGGAAGCAATGGAAAACTTTCACCTCACCGGAACCGAAGACCACCACCTTATACTTTTCAGTTGTATTGTCATAACCAAACGACAATTTCAAATAGGGATGTTCGTTCCAATTGTACCAATGATCAATGCAAAAGTAGCCCATTCTTTTTGTCATATACCTCGTTGCAATCATACATTTTAAATGAATTATTCATTTAAATTTAATAAAGAAATCCACATCTTTAGTATATATTTTTTAACTTCTATGAGGTATGAGGTGTCAGTTCATTAGTAAGAGTTTGAATTTATAACATCAAGAGGCATAATTTAAATCTCATAAATCAACCGACGCCATCATGTTCTATCGTATCTCTTTCAAACTCATTAATATCTAGATTTTTACTAATAGTTTCTCTTATAGATTTTTTTGGGTCTTACAAAATGTTAAAAGACTAGCGAGATAGATATTAAAATGTTAAGACTAAAGAGACGGGTAAGAAGGAACCCGTAAGTTGGGGGATGTAGTTGTTGTTATACTTTTTTTTTATCTTAAGCTCATCTATAATGTTGATGTCTTCATTTGATGAATTTTAATAGTTTGACTCTGTTTATCAAGGTGCTCCTCCATCTCTACAAATTCTACTAGTCCAGGGGTGCACATCAATGAAGGATGAATTGTTCCCTTCAGTTGCTGAACAATTCAAAGAGAAAGAAAATAGTTATGCTCGTAAATTGCTTGAAATTGGATGAACATTCTCTATGGAATATTTGACTTAATGCATAAATAAACAGTATGATTATGAAATTTGCATACCAACATGGATCACCTTCTCCTCTTCGAAACGCGATTTTCAGAAAAAGTTCATTGATTAATTATGATTATTGTTACAATAATTCTTATCAAGTTATTTACATGTATCCAGGAAGCCATATCCAGAGTGGTTTGAGTGTACGACAACAAAGGATTATGTATGTAGTTAGTGATCTATCTTCTTCTACATCGTCTTCCACTTTGTTCAACTTCATTTTCTGCTTTTCACTTGGTGAGATCCAGTTAGTTGTTGGTATGCTGAAAACATGAAATTTTACAACACTAGTAATGTTGAAGGGGAAGGCAAAGAGGAATACCATCTTCAAATCTACATATCAAGGCCGTCTGCCAATATTGTATCTCATCATATTTTTATGATCTTTGACCAACAAATACAATGTTCTTGCTACCTGAATAGCAAATTATGATCTTTGGCCAACAAATACAATGTTCTTGCTACCTAAATAGCAAAGTCATATGGCAATGGAAGATCCCATCTTGTGTGCCCCACATGTTCTTTGGCGGAGATCAGACTGTTAGGAGTCTCACATCAAGTAGATAAAAGTGTTCGATGTGATACTTAAACCATGAGGCTCTCCCACCTAATGGATTAGTCTTTTGGACTGAGTTCTCCTCGTAGGCTTAAGTCCTAACAATTGATGCTCTCGTTGAGAGTTGGATCACAGAAAGAGCTTCCTATATGATGGATTAAGGTGCTCCACCAAATACTAATAGGTGAGTGAAGCCGTCAAAAAGGAAAGGGCTACCATCGGGTCAGCGTCGATAGAGTAAAAGTTGTCGTGGACGTCGGCTCTAATGTATTAGTCTTTTGGATTGGACTCTCCTCGTGGGCTTAAGTCCTAAAATAGTTACCACTAAGAAACGGTGGAAACTTCGTTCAGATCAAATGATGGATCATTAAAAACCTTATAATTGTACTATTAAACACCTTATGTACTTGGCATTTAGAAATACTTCTCTTCCACCAAGAAAGTTGTATCAAGAATTTGGCTTGCAAGAGGTGATAGAAGCTGGTTGAGAAATATTGTTTTCTTGTTAAATCTTTGCTTGTCTGTTGAAGTTTGAGAGATTGTAGACAAAAGATATAAAATCGTTGTCTCAAAATTCAAATGATGCTTTGTCAAAGACAAGGAAGATGAATCAACAAGTTCTCACTCCCATTCATCAATATTCAATACTGAATTATTACATGTTTGATGAAGTCTTACTATCTCAAAGGAAGCTTCAGATATTTTTTAGAACGTAAAAACTTTGAAGAAAGATTTCAATTTATATGGGTGATTTAAAAAAAAATGAAGTCTTACTATCTCAAGGAAGATGAAGTCTTACTACATGACATTAAAAAAAATGAAGATAATAACTCGAACCACTGTGGGTGATTTTGAAACTTCGAAGAAAGATTTCAATTTACAAGTACTAGTTAGCAACCTACCTAAAATCATGAAGATTTCACGTTATGTGGGACCCATTTTTAAAGTGTGAGATCCACATTGATTTCACTCAATAAGAGAGTGAGAGTTGAAAATAAAGAATAGAATACTGGAAGTTAGTTTGTTCGAGTGTTTCGACAAGCACACTTGCTGAAAAAGAAAAATTGAAATAATCTTTTAGAGCAACTTCTATACCATGCACAAACCAGTTAAATGGTGCATGGTACACAATATTTTTTAACATTTAGATGGTAAAAGTTTCACTAGATCTACCATAGTCCTATTACATGAAATTAGGTCCTAGTCCACCCCAAACAAAGCAAACAAGGACATGCCTTGCCCCAGAATCAGGAATACCATCTTTATGATTTAGATTAGTAGAAAACAGAACCTGATCTGAAAAATAAGATTAGCACCACGAAGAAAAGAACACACTCGGTAGAAAACAGCACCTGATCTGAAACATAAGATGGTAAGGGGTCATGGATGTTGTGGACGGCTCAAGGAGGCACAGTCGGTAGACAACCTACCATGGCTAGTTATCATGTCACTTGTGCTTGTGAGACTAAGCCATCTTTTACATGACTGAAATTTTTGAATAACTTCTACGCACATTGAAACACTTATGTCCCTTGTGCACTTAAATATTTCATAAATTTCCCTCCTTTATCTTCTCCATAAATATCAATAAATTTATATGAACTTTTCTTGTTAGTTAATAAGCAAATACTTATCTCAGTTACAATATGTTCCTGTAATCTAGATACTAATTCAATGGTCCTATATGTGATTCAAATGCTAACAAGCTTTGTTTTTTACCTGTTGACAGCTAATGCTTATCCGCTAGAACGTAATTCAAATTGGTACAACGAATGATTAAAAAAAGCAATGCACACATCCACAAAAACACATTTTCATATAATATCAACAAGCAATATAATCCTTGCTATAGTGCATCCACTTAAGTTGAGACTAGATACAATCATGCCAGCATATATGTCCAGTTCAATTCTTTACCAAACTGACTTGTAATTTATCTACTAATAATAGGTTTATGACTCAAGAGACTTCGGAAATCAGAAACATAGAAGGAAACAAGAAACAAACCAATTATATGTATCTCTCTTCATGAGGTCGCCTTTTCCAATCTATGTAGTCAACTTTTGCCAAGGGTGAATTTTGACGCAAGAAATCCATTATTCCATCAGGTACGGGTGAAGGTTCCAATCTTGCTTTAAATGCTTTTCGTATCCTCGTGGCTTCTCTCTCTGATTTGGCTTTCTGTAACTTGACATCTTTCAGTGTCTTGCAAAATCTATACGAAAGTTTCTTCATTTTCACTTTCAATGACTTCAAATTATGCAAGGAAGGTAATTTAATCTTCAACCCAAGGAGAGAACCTAAGAAAAGAGGAATGTAAATTAACCATTATTCCCATTTTTTTTGCTCAAGTAGCCTAGTGGCTAGAATTTCACCTTTAAGGTGAATAAGTGGGGAATTCGGGATTCGAACCCTAACCCTTGCATATATAATGCAATGTACCTACCAACTGAGTTATGCTCACAGGGACTAATGCCATTTAAGTAGTAAAAAATTACTCATTCTCAATTTTTTTTTTTATAAATAACAATAATAAAACATCATAAGAAGAAAGTAAAAAATAGCTTCAAAACATGCTAAGGTAAGGTACCTGAAGAGTGGTTGTAGTGACTGTCAATGATTTTATATTAGAAAACTCTATCAAGGAGCTTAATAGAAACACGGAAAGTTCCTTTTCGTATAGCTCTACGTGTTCAAGAGAAGAAACATTGCTCCCAGATAAACTTTGATGAGGAGTCCCGATAAAAACAAACTTACAAAGACTTGGAGTGCATAAATCAAATTTGTAATAGTCGGATCTGTGATTATATATAGTTAAATTGACAAGTGTCACACTCGATATGAAAAGTGTTTTTCCATCCCTTACTACACAATTGCAAATGTGCAAACTTTTCAACCTGTTAAAAGTCGAAAACTGCTCAGCAGTCATTATCGCCAGCGTCAAATTCAAATTCCCTAATTGCAAGTTGGTTAACGACGGCAAATTGAGAGATTTTGGAAACAGTGTTTCATGACCTCTACGATCATAGTAAATAGAAAGCTTAAGATGTGTTAAAGTTTGACATGAAAACACAGTGGAAGGAATTTGAGCATAGTCACCATTAAAACATAGTCCTAATCGCTCGACATTGTGTGAAAGAGCATAATTCACAATCTTTTTTAGGTAAGGCTCAAAGCGACCGAAACTACACTTAAAATCAAGAGCTTGTAGTGCGATAGAGGAATCGTGCTGAGATAAAACACTAGACATGAATCTGTTGAATTTCAGGTAATATGGAAAGTCTGAGGAATGTAATATAAGAGCAGGAATGTACGTATTTCCAGAGATCCTTCCAAGTTTGAACGGCGTGTTTGGTGTTCAAAAAGGAGAGCATGTGAAGGATAACACCTTCGGGTAAGTCGCTCAGTCTGTCTTCATTTTCACTTTTTGTGAGCTTTATTCTCTTCCTCCAGCAGCGGCAACATTATCTCACAAACAGAATCAGACATTCGGACAAGCCTTGTCAGAAAAAGGAAAAAAAAAAGAAAAAACAACGGAATTATTTTCTGCAAAGGAAAAACAGACAAGAAAACCTAGAAATTGGATTTGTAGGTTTGGAATGAATTTGGAACACTGAAGTAAGGAGTAAAGACACCTTTTGCAACAGTGAAATCAAATTCTAGGGTTTCTAACTTTGGTTTTGGGCGGAGAGAGACCAATGTAATATATATATATATATATTTGATAGACCAAATGATATTAGTTGTAGTTAGGGTTGGCAAAAAACAAGTAGACTATTAATTTTTTCACTCATGGCTTTCTTAAGCACCCTATATTTTTTGAAATTACTCCTTGTTCGGATTATATAACCCGAATATTGTTTCATATTATATAATTTGAACTGAATAAAAATTGATGGAAGACAAAGCATCTTACTAATGTTGTTTCATATTATATAATTTGAACTGAAATAAAAACTGATGGAAGACAAAGCATCTTGCTAATGTTTGTACTTGTTTCAATCAAACATAATTTTCGGAAAAACATAACCTGAAACCTATTAAAATAATTCGAATTATATAATCCAAAATGTGTGTGAGACACCACAGAAGACTACGTTAGAGACAAATTGTAGTGTATAAATACACATAATTCGGATTATATAATCCTAACATTTAATATACTGTTCGGATTATATAATCTGAATTGTCTCATAAAATGGCAAATCAGATTGATTTAAACATGCTTTCAATCATATTATAAGAAAATAGTTTAACGGAAACTGATATGAAATAACACAAATTAAACATAGATTGTGCAGATTAAACACAAATTATCCATAGGTTACATCCATATATTCAAACATAAGATTAAAAACATAATTTGTTCAAATGTCACACTAACATAAAACTACTGGGTAGTTCTAGGACCCTTACCACCCCTAACACGCCTACCGCCATATATTCTCCCTTCCTGAGCCTCTTGCAAAATTGCTTCCAAACTCTCCCACTCAACACTCCCCCTCTCCACCGCACCATTGCCCATAATGGATAAGACATGATCTCTGATACGCCCTAACCTTGAGGTCATGTCTAGATGTTGATGGTCTCCATCCTGCTCAGCAACAATCTCATCATGGGCCTCCTACTCGGGTGGCCTCGAGATATGAACATCCTCCGACACACTTATGATATGTGGATGTGAAATGGTATAAAACAATCTTATGTCAAGGGTGAATTTTGACGCAAGTAGTCCACTATTCCATGAGGTACAGGTGAAGATAGTTCCAATCCTTCTTTACCATCCCTCTAAATACTCATAGCATACAAAAATATTAATTAATCAATAATATAACGTAAAAAATACATTTTTCAAAAATAGAGAGAAAAAAATGTGAAATTGAAATATCAAAACTCCGATTTTTAAAACGGAGACTAAAGTTTTATTTTTCAAAAATAAAGAAAGCAAAAGTTCATTTAAACATTTTTTTATAGACCAATGATCTTAGTACTATTAATGTATGCAAAATGCTAGCATTTATTAATGTTCTAGATATTGAAATATTCTATTCAAAATTGTGTATATTTTTTAAAAAAAAGTTTAGAGAAATATTCTTTCATGACAAAACTTGTTTCTTTAATTTCTTACCAAAAAACGCTCATTAGCAAGACACTTAGTGTATTATTCGATTTTTTTTTCTATTTTTTATTCTATTTTATTTTCATTGTCATGGGTACGGTATAGTCCCACCAACTCTTTGTATTTTTCTTCATTTTTTTTTAAGGAAAAAGGATGGAAGAGGTGCAACTCTCGCCCAAACACGCTTAACTGCGGAGTTCTGATGGGATCCGGTGCATTAGTGCTGATATGATCGCACCTGTATTTTTCTTTATTATATATATATTATGAGCATGCTTGCAGGGAATTTGTGGTGTTTAGGGATGTCAACCACGATGGGATGTCTAGCCGTCACTTTGTTGTAAGTTAATACTCTTGATTTATCTAAAAAAAATGTTTTTTCTTGATTTTCAAATTGATAAACACCCCAAATAGTTTTCACACATTCATAAAATTAATTAAATTATTAACCATCACTTCTTCCGTTCAATTGTAGTAGTGTTGTTTTTTTTTTTCATAACTATTAACCAACAATAAATTGGTCAAGCAACAAGAGGCAAGTGCAAAGGGTTTTGATCTCTAGCTCTTGCGTATGAAAAAAAAAATGACATGGTAACCCAATATTGTTTGTTAAGTTACTATTTTCTGGCAGCAAGTTTTGAACCTCATTCAATATATTTAATCTTTCATTCAAAACAATTGAGTTATCGAACCACAAAAAATTGCATTCCGTTTTTTTATAATGGGATAAAATGGCATTCCTTTTTATGTCATTATCATTGTTTAGGGTTACATTTTCCAAGTTCTACCATTATCCTTCATTCATTTTATCTTACACAATTTTTTTTTTTTTTGTCAAGTAGACTAATAATTAGAAATCTACATGGGATGTCCAGCTTCTACATATATTATGCATTGTCTTTACCAAGTGAACTAAGCTCACGAGAGCATCTTACACATTTTAGACTGACAAATTAACCCATCAAAATAACTAAGCACACTAATCCAAAGACCAAATCACCAACAAAACTCTACCACACTTTTTTTTATCATATGAAATCACGTAAATCTCATCTAATAGAAAACGAGTCCCACAAAATAACGAGTGGGACTCATAATTTGGTAAACTAAACTAAAATTTTATGTAATATTGCTTAAATTCCTTGCACAGCTGATTTCATTACTACATCTTGCATGCGAGCTTGCTTAAACGATAAAGCACCTTAAAAACTACTGCAGAATATATTTTTGAATGAAGGACTAAAAGAAGCAAGAATTACACAACATAGAATACAGTTGGCATATCATTACATGAAGCAAATGCTAGGGACAGGGAGAAAAAACATCAGGACCTTCCGTAAATTATGAAGGACCGAATCATTCAACCACGCTGCACAATCGATACTTTCTTCAGACTGAAGAGTAGCCAAAACCTAAAATACAATAACAACAATAGCTGCGACAAATATACTGCTACAGGCTCACCCAAAAGTTCAAAAAGGAAAAGTCAAGTTTCCGGTTATTCCAAAAGAAACTTTGATGATCCAGGTCAGGCGGATAACTCTGAACATTTGTAGATTGCCATATCTTCTCTGATCTGTGCCACACAAAATAAGCTTGTTAACATCTATGATTGGCTATGCTCCATCAGTCTTAATGCAATGCATGCATACAAATTGAACATGACAGTTAGTTTGGTGAAGCTAATTGACACAAGTAATCTGACCAATCACAAGAGATAGGATTTATTTGCAAGATGCTTTTACAAAGTTTCAAGTCTTGCCAGAATTAAGGTCAAACTGTTTAACACTATCATTGTTGACATGCTTTGAATGTGAAATCATTCATCCAGCTGTAAGTTTGATGCTATATAACATCTATTTACTGATATACATATAGGCTGATGATCCACATACTCCACGAATAACTCTTATTTTTAATAATAACTCTTAGACATTAAATTTCACTCATCCAACAGTTTTCAGTTTTAGTCACTTTATGATGTATCAAAAAGTTTAGAGCTTATAAACATTTGTAGATTTTATCTATTTTATAATAACTTTACTTTAACGGTTGGATCAATAAATAATAATGGAGAAGATTTCACATTATGTGGGACCAACATTGTTTTCATCCTATAAGAGATTGAGTGTTAAAAGTTAGTGTTGAAAAAAGAGTGTTCCTAACACTCCTCTATAAGTAAATTATATGTTTATAATAAAGAATAGAATACTCAAATACTGTAAGTTAGTTTGTGCAAGTGTTTCAACAAGCACTTAGTGAAAAGAAAAAAAAAGTGAGATAATCGTTTAAAGCAACATCTACCATGCACAAACCAGTTAAATGGTGCATGGTGCACAACATTTTTTAACCTTTAGATAATAACAGTTTCACTAGATTCACCATAGTCCTACTACAGGGAATAATGTACTCATCCAGTCATCCACCCCCAACAAAGCAAACAAGGACCTGCCTTGCCCCAGAATCAGGTTCTTGAATACCATCTTAATGATGTAGCCTTGCTTTGTATTCTTCTCAATGGTGGGAGAATCCACCTTCTTTTGTTTCTGCTTTGCTAGCTAGAGACAATCTAGGCTTACCTTTTTCTAAGGTTTCATTTGGACTGATGTTTGTAAGCGGTTCAGGCAGCTCCTGATTACTTTTATTGCATTCTTAGCCTTATAAAAAAAAAGAGTAGAAAACAGCACCTGATCTGAGAAACAAGATTAGCACCATGAAGCAAAGCTTCAGTAAGGGGTTATGGATCTTGTGGACGGCTCAAGGAGGCACAATCGGTAGACAAACTATCATGGCTAGATATCATTTCGCAGGTGACATTGGTAATAGAAATTGAATTTAATGAATGACACGGCAGAGGGATGATCTTCTTAAGTTGAGATTCTTGCAACTTTGGCAGTTATTGAGACTTCCCCATGACTTCTATGGTCATTCAATTGTGCCAGGTTAAAATCTCAACACTACGGGATCAACACAAACATCTGCATCCCTTGCAAATGTCCAAACTCCAAAGAATCATTCTTCCAAGAAATACCTAACTCTACATTTCCACCAAATCCATCTTGCCTCCCAATGACAATGGCACATGGATTTATTGGATCCTAAAACAGGTTCATTGCATGAGAAGATGCAGTGTGGGAGGAAAGATACGAGGGAACCAAAATGTGCATGAGAAAGATCTGGTGTCTAATTGATCTAATGGTAGGGAAAGGTTGTGCACAGTGCAACGCTTATGTTACTTCTGCATGTTAGAATAAGTCATATTTTAAATGACTGAAATTTTGAATAACTTCTACTGCACAATGCAACACTTACGTCAGTTGTGCACCTTAAATATTTCATAAGTTCCGTCCTTTAACTTCTCTGTGAATATCAATAAACGTATATAAACTTTTCTTGAACATTCGGGAAGGGATAGATCCAAGACTCTCGAATTTCTTGGAAATCTATTGTAATATTAATATTAATTTGTATTTTGGTACCAGTTTCTATCACAATGTTCCAGCAAGCTAAATACTAATTCAAAATGGTCTTATATGTGATCCAAATGCACAAGCTTTTTTTTACATGTCAACAGCTAATGTTTATCTGCTAGAAGTTAATTCAAATTGTTGCTACAGATGAGTAAAAAAGAAATGCGCACATGCACACAAATACATTTTCACATAATACCAACAAGCAATATAATCCTTGCAATAGAGCATCCACTTAAGTTGAGACTAGATACAATCATGCCAGAATACATGTCCAGTTCAATTCTTTACCAAAGACACTTGTAATTTATCTACTAATAATTAGTTATGACCCAACAGACCTCGGAAATCAGAAACATAGGAGACAAGAAACAAACCAATTATAAGTATCTTTGTCGCCTTCTGCATTTTATGTAGTCAACTTCTGCCAAGGGTGAATTTTGACGCAAGAAGTCCACTATTCCATCAGGTACGGGTGAAGATGGTTCCAACCCTTCTTTAAATGCTTTTCGTATCCTAGCAGCTTCTCTCTTTGACTTGGCGTTCTGTAACTTGATATCTCTCAGTGTCATGCGAAATCCATACAAAAGTTCTTCCATTCTCACTTTCAATGACTTCAAGTTATGCAAGGAAGGTAATCTAATCTTCAAAACATCAGGATATAAGGAGAGAACCTAGGCAATGGGGGATGCAAGTGAATTAGTCTAATGCAAGAAAATTAATTTTTAATAAAATTTAGAAAGAAAAAAAACATCTTTAACGTCAAGTGAGAGGGCTCAAATCTCCTCGGAGACTGTTGTAAAGTAGTCATTTGTGCCACTTTAATACACCAACAAGGCAACAACAACCAAGCCTTATCCCACTAAGTGGAGTAGGCTACAAATTACGTCATAATGTTCTATCATAAACTATTAAACATCACACCTCAGAGTTGAACCCACAGGCCATAGTCCTTTTTTAAAAGGATACAACCACTGAACCATAGTGCCACTTTAGTCAGTAAAAAGCTTATGTATTCTCAATTTTTTTTACTAAAATGACAAAATAATAAAGCATCGTAAGAAGAAAGTAAAAAATAGCTTCAAAACATGCCAAGGTAAGGTACCTGAAGAGTAGTTGCAGTGACTGTCAATGATTTTATATTAGCAAACACTACCAGCCAGCTTAATAGAAACACAAGAGGTGCCCTTTCATTCGACTCTACTTCTGCATCAATATCTACATGTTTAAGAGAAGAAATACTGCTCCCAGATAGACTCAGATAAGGAGTACCGGTAAAATCAAACTTCCAAAGACTTGGAGTACATAAATCAATTTCGTAATAGATGGATCTGTGATGATATATAGTTAAATTGACAAGTGTCACACTTGATATGCGAAGTGTTTTTCCACCCCTTACAACACAATTGCACATGAGCAAACTATCCAACTTGTTAAGATTCGAAAATGGATCGGCACAATCATTATCATCAACATCAAATACAAAATCCCCTAATTGCAAGTTAGTTAAAGCCGGCAAATTGAGAGATTTTGGAAACGGTGTTTCGTGATCTCTACCACCATTGTAAATAGAAAGCTTAAGATGTGTTAAAGCCTGACATGAAAACATGGTTAACGGAATTTGAGCAATGTCACCATTGAAATGTAGTCCTAGTCGTTTGACATTGTGTGAAAGAGCATAATTCACAATCTTTTCGAGTTTAGGCTCAAAGCGACCGTTACTACGCTTAAAATCAAGAGCTTGTAGTGCGATAGAGGAATCGCGAAGAGATAAAACTTTAGACACTAATCTGGTGAATTTCTTGTAAGCTCCAAAGTCTGAAGAATGCAATGTAAGAGTAGGAAGACGTTTCCAAATATCCTTATATCTTGTGGATAAAACGCAAGTTTGAACCCCATGTTTAGTGTTTAAAAACGAGAGTATGTGAAGGATAATGCTTTCAGGGTAAGTCGCTGAGTCTGTCTTCATTTTCACTCTCGCTGAGCTTTATTCTCTTTGGCGACAGCGGAATCATTATCTCACAAGCGGAATCAGACATTCCAATAAGTATACCTAATCAGAAGAAGACAATAAATAAAAAACCCAATTATTTTTCTACAATAGAAGTGATTGAGTGTATTTTGGTTTTGCGGTCCACAAAAATTTATTTTGAGTGAATTGATTGTGTGAAACTGATTTTATAGAATGTAAAGTAATTTGTGTTTAGACACTTACATGAAAAAGTGAGTTCAACAATAAGGGTGCATTTGTTTTGGCTTTTTTTTTAAGCAAAAAATCACTTTTGTTACTTGAATAGTCTATGTTTAGGACTTTTAAAAAGATAATTTTATCAAAAAAATCATTTTTGACTCTAAACTGAAAAGTTATTAGGATTAGTTTTTTTCCAAAAAAAAATTCAAAAATAAGCAGGTAACACGTGAATAAGTTCATTTTTTTTAACAAAAGGAAATTTTATGAGTTAGCTTTAGATTTATCCTAAAATCACTAAAAAAAAAACATCTCTAGATTTTGTTAACACAAAATCTTTTTTTTTTATTAGAGGGGAAACAAGTCGCCCCTAAACTTTAGTGTAAAAATCATTCTAAAATCAAAAGCTACAAATCCTAGTTTCTGCAAAATCATCAATTCAACTAGAAAGCAGTCAAACACGTCAAATCAATTCTACAATCAAATCAATTTTGGCGAACCAAACATACAGTGAACAATTTTACGGCGAGTATTTTTGAAATGAGAAAACTAGAAAGAAAAAATGAATCTGAGAAAAATAAGGCATACCTTGCGATAATTGCGAGTTTGGAATGAATTTGGAACGCTGCTGGGGTAAGGACTGAAGGAGTAGAGACAACGGATTGCAACAGTGAAGTTCAAGTTTTCTAAAGTTTGTATTTTAGATTTTAAGCCAAGAGTGAGATATTTTTAGCTTAAATGTAATTTATACCCCTATATTTTTAGGGGAAAAAGAAATGAAGTTTTCATACCCAAATTTTAAAAAGTAACCAAAAAAAATACCCAATTTTTTTTGTGTTTATTTCATTTGCTCAATTTTCTTTCTCATCATCTCATTAAGAATGTGATCGCACCGAATATTTATATCAATAAAATATATAAAGTCATATGTCGGCCATAGTTTCTTAATGAGAGAAACTCCACCTTCTCCTTAAGTTTTCTTTCTCCTTCATTCATTAAGGAGGGGTGGTTTTATGTCATTTTTTGACCTAAAATCACACATCTGCATCTTTTTCCCCTTTCTTTCGGTTTAAATAAGTGGTTTTCACATATATCAAGTTTTTCATTATGTTTTTTGTGATTTCGTCGTCTTGTGCGGTGTTTGTTTAGTTCCTATTGAAAGATCAGTTTCAGTCAATTACAGATTCAATCAATGATTTGGGCGACGACGTTGCAGATTCGGAAGCATGAGTATTTCGGTGACTTAGAATTTATCATATTATTTGTAGGCATTTTGTTGTTGCATGCTATTAACTTGGGTGTTGTGAGTTTGTTCGCAAAATCACCTTTACGTTTTTAGCGACGTTGAACATGTTATTGTATCTGATGTACTCTCAATTTGAATGAATGAATATCTATTTGTTTTTGTAATATATATATATATATATAAATAAATGATATTACAGCCATTAATGAATAAACTTCATCACTAAAAAAAATATTTCAAAATGAGATGAGGTAGAAAATTTAGAGAAAAAGTGATATTGAAAACACAATCCCAATTTTAAAAATGGCGACCAAATTTTATTTAAAACCTTTTTTATAGATCGATTGAAATTTGGTTGAGTATATATCAGTCATCTAATTATACAATGTAATGTCGTATTTTTGTATTAATTTATTTAAAAATAAAATTTTAATTGAATTATGGCTTAAGTACCTTAAGAATTCTTCTCTATTAATGTATGCAAAATAGTATTATTGATGTTCTAAATATTGAAATATTTTATTCAAAATTGTAAAAAAAAAAAAATGGTCAAGATTCAAAATTGTAAATTACTCTCAGTTCTTTTTTACGTGAATCATGTATCTCATGCGCGCAACTGTAGATACTAATCTCACAAGCCTTGTGGGACCCAAATGGGCCGAAAACTTTTCCTAATGCAAACTCTTCCTAAGAGTTTTAACAATATTGCATGTCCAAGATTGGATTTGAACCTAGGCCTTTGGTTAAGCTAGAAGAGATATGTGTCATCTCATCTAAGTGTTTTTGGGTCTCTTCGTTCTTTTTTGAGGTTAGAGCAAGTGATTAAGGATATTATAGGTAAAAGTTGAGACTAGAGTAAGTTAAGAGTATTATAGGTAAAAGGCAAGCTGTTGTTGATTTTATTTTTTTGATAATTAATAAGGAACGGTAGTAAATTTTAAGAAGTTTAAGAAAAAAATCAAGACAATTTGTTTCTTTGATTTCTTAGCAAATGTTCAATGTTTTTAGACTTGATTTTCAAATTGATAAACACTCGAAATAGTTTTCATATATTCGTAAAAATAATTACATTATTAGCCATTGAATTAAAAAAATATATATTATTAGCCATTACTTCCTCCGTTCAATTTTAGGTAAAAATATACATTTTTCAATGAAGGCTTGCTTAAAGGATAAAGCTCCTTTAAAACTTATTTCATCATTACATCTTGTAAGTGAGCTTGATTAAGCGATAAAGCACCTTAAAAACTACAGCCGTACAGCGGAATATATTTTTGAATGAAGGGCAGAAAGAAGCAAGAGTTACACAAACATAGAATACAGTTGGCATATCATTACATGAAGCAAATGCTAGGTCAGGGAGAAAAAACATCAGGACCTTCCGTAAATTATGAAGGACCGAAACATTCACCCACGCTACACAGTCGAATCGAGACCACTCTTCAAATTGAAGAGTAGCAGAAAACTAAAATACAATAACAACAATAGCTGCACCATATATACTACAAGCTCACCCAAAAGTTCAAAACGTGAAAAGTCAAGTTTCAAGTTATTCCAAAAGAAACTTGATGACCCAGGTCAGGCACATAACTCCGAACATTGTTGATTGTCATATCTTCTCTGTTTTGTGCCACACACAAAATAAGCCTGTTAACATCTATGACTGTGTTTACTCCATCAATATTAATGCAATGCATGCATACAATTTGAACATTTATTTTGTATAATCATGACAGTGAGTTTGGAGATGCTAATTGACATAGGTAATCTGACAAATCATACGAGAACAGATTTATTTGCAGGATGCTTTTACACAGTTTTAGGTTTTGTCAAATATTAAGCTCAAAGTGCTTAATACTATCATTGATTCATTGTTGACATGCTTTGAATGTGAAGTAATTTTTCCAGCTGTAAGTTTGACTATATAATATTGATGATCCACATACTTTTAATTTTAGTTACTTGATGTATCAAACAGTTTTAAATTTATGAACATTTGTGGCTGTGATCTATTTAATAAGAATAAGAATGAACATCGGCTACTCCTCGAGTAAAGTTCCTCCCCAAATAGATATATCAACAAAATATAAGAATCAGAAATCAACATTCACCATTAAGCTGGAGTATATAGGCTATGCATCCAACTTGTTACATGTGTACATTATCATTATCCTAAGACCCTACAAGAATTCGGTGAAAATGTCTGATGGTTTATCTTCAGTACAGTAACACAAAAGTGTTGATGATGCCTGCAAGAATTTTTCTTAAAGAATCGGCAATCAATTTTAATATATATACTACTCTCGTGAAAGGTTATACATTATTAGTATTTAATATTTCATTACCACCGGTTTAATCATGGTTGACCCACTGAACCGTGAGCTATTGGTTTTACCAGTTCGATTATTACTTCAGTTTTCAAAACATTACATGGTATACAATACATATATTTAAAATTAAAAATTACAGAAATGTGTACTTCTTATGTCTGGAAGTACAACATATATTAGAGTATATGGAATTATATTTAAGATACATTTGATAAAAGTAATCTAATTGTTATTTACAGTAAAAAAAAATCTAATTGTTATTTATCAATACAATAATAATTTTATATTCCAAAGATTACAGCTAGGAGATGTCAAAGTGTTAATGAGTCAAAAAAATGCAACCCATAATCAGTTTCAAGAAATTGCAAACTTTAGAGAAAGATGAATCCTAATCTAAACCTTTCCTTCAAGTTCAAGAGGTGCATCAGAAAGATCTCATCATAAAACAATTGAAATAACAGTTCAATTTGATTAATGTAGCCTTGCTCATGTAAAGTGAAAAAATCGAGAATAACTGCGGAACTGCTTACGGTTTACAGCAGCAAAACTTTTCCTCACAGGGTGATAAACCAAGTAACCAACATGACTGGTTTGCTATAGTCTTCTTTTGGGGGCAAACTATTTATCTATTAAAGATTGCTAAAACCGAAAATTTTAAAACTAAAACACAAGATCAAAAAATGCAAGTTACCTGAAAGAATAGAAGTAATTTCCACCATCGAAGATGTTTTATTCTGGGGCAGCAGATTTTAAAATTTTGTGCTTTCAACTTCTTATTATGAATTTCCTGTTCACAGTTGATAAAAGAAAAATTAAACTCTGCATAGGTATTAAGTACAATAATTTTCTATCATGCCTATAAAAATCCAAATCATAATTTCTCAATTCTCAATAGCAAGGAAAACAACTGTTCGCAACAAAGCCCTGCTGGCTTTGCTAAGCTAGTATGAATATACTGACCTCATTCTACAAAATTAGGATATGATTGAAGATGCCTATTCGATTTCCCTAGGCTCCCGTTTATGGGCTGCTGTAGTCACCATTTAGATTTCGGGTTTATTGCACATCAAAGAAGAGCTGCCAATCAATTAGCCTTGCATTCATGCTGGAGGGCTAAGAGTGTAGGTTACAAATCAATCTTAACCTTAGACAAATGTGGTCCACTTGGCCAAAACAGAACCAAGTCTCCAGCTCAGGAAGCTCGTTTTGAGTTTTCCAACCTTGAGACCACATTTACTATTGCATACCTTGAGCCAATTTGTACTCAATCAGGATAACACACGGCTACAGGATTGGAGGCAACTTAGCTAAGAAATGGTCTAGCGAACAAATTTGAACGAATGTGATTTCCCCATTGTAGTTCTACTAAAGGGTACAGTAGTCCCCCAAGTTTTTCGTCTTTGGGGTTTACAGAGCATTAAGTTTCTCATTACACCAAGTTTGTCTTTTTGGGGTTTAGAGCTATGTTGTTGAAGGCGGCAAATAGCACCGCTATTGCGACGGAGCGGCGCAGAGGGGGTAGTGTCTGTTGCAGACGCCTTCGCAGAGGGAGATTGCGGGGCAGATGGCGCTTGTTGCGGCGTTGTGCAAGCGCAAAGAAATTAGATGAAGTTAAAGCCCAAATTACGAAGGCTTTTTCTTTTCTTCTACTGTTGCGATGCATCATTTACAGCTTCTGTCGCGCGAGGAACCATCATCTTAAGGCCCCACTCTGTCCTCAGCTGCACCTTTCAGCAGCTCCCACCATCCTCGGTTGCATTGTTCACAGCTCTGGTTTGGTTCCCTGCTCTGTCTCACTTTCATTTGGTGTCCTGGTTCTGTTTCTTCCATGATTCTAGTCTCCCTCCCTCTGTTTTTGTTTTGTTCTTGCCTACCCAGCCTCTGTTTCATTTCAGTTTAGTTTATCATTTTTGGTTTTGACTTCTTTTTAGTTTTGGATTTGTTTGTGTTTCCATTTCCAACAGCTATGTCAACTCCTACTAATTCTCAACCATCGTCAACTAGTGGCTCAGTTGCTGCTTCTACTGTCGTGCTTTTGAAACCAACTGGTGATAACATTGACATACCAAGGCAATGGAATAGTTTAAAGGACAAAAATGATAAGATGGTTACATGTGATTTTTGTAAGAAAACTAGCATAATGAGGAATTTCTAGGGCCAAAAGACATCAAAAAGGAAGAAAAGGAAATGTATCATGCATCCCTCTATCAGAGTCAACAATGTTCAAGTCCGACAAAGCAACAAGGACAGGAATCTCTCCCAATACGTTTATTTTTCACAAGGGATGAAACCAACTACCTCTCACTAAAGAGTGTCCACATTCTCCCCACTTGCAGACTTACTTCCATTAGTCCAACCACATCACGCTTCACCATATTCCTAAATAAAATCATCAGCACTTCAATCTACTCTTATTCAATAACTCTCCCTACATTTATACCACTAAATTGTTAATTTAATCAAATATAATATTGGACAACATCCACATATATCATGTATCCTTCAATCAGAGTCAATCATGTTCAAGTCCGACAAAGCATGCTTGTACCACCGTAAAAACATACACTTGACTACGTCAAGAAATTCAGTTTTCACAAGGGATCGAACCAGGGACCTCTCACTAAAAGATTGTCTCCCAGAAGGGATAGAATCTCTCCCAAAAAGTTCATTTTTTAAAAGGTATCCACCAGCGACCTCTCACTAAAGAGTATCCACATTCACCCCACTTGTGGACCAAGCATACTTCCACCAGTCCAACCACATCCCACTACACCATATTCCTAAATAAAATCAATAGCACTTCAATGTACTCTTATTCAATAACCATCCCTACGTTTATACCACTACATTCTAATCAACATCATCATCATCATTAGGGTTTTAAATAAAGGTCCACAGCCGCGATCTAGATCGCAACATAATGGTATCCAAAACTGCAATGTGACCGCTATTGAGGCCGCATCAGCTAAATTTGACTGCACTTTTTCACCATATCAATGATCACAATGCGACAGCAACTGTTACCACAGCCACAATTTAAACCCTAATCGTGATGATATTGAAATACATAGATAAAATACACTTCAATGTTGAATTAAGAATATAAAAACACACAAAAACGAAGTAAACTAACCTGTTCAAGAACCTTAGCTGAACTCTGTTCAACCAAAGTAGTCAAATTCTCAATCTTGACAAGCATTTTCAAATACAAATCCTCCAAACTCTGAGTATAATTCTTAGCCTCAGAACCCATCAGCTTACTCAACCTCTTAACCTCATATCCTTCAGCACAAACATCCAACTCCCTTTGATCTTTAGAAGTCTGCTTCATCTTACTCAACTTCTCATCATCGTCGTCCTGAATCATCGGTGAATAACTTAACTGACAATCAAGCACAGGAAACGGCGAATTAGGGATAAATGAACCGTAATGTCCACGAAATGCCGGTCCAATGTTAATAATTTCGATTGAAACCGGGTTGAACGATTGGGATTCGGTTATGAATTGATAAACACGGTAATCGTGTGTGTGAATGTGTGAATTTTGATCTGAAATTGGTGAAGATAAGAGAAAGAATAAACTAGGCTTGAAATTGAATGAAGAAGATGAAGGTGAAGATGATGAAGAGGGATTTGAATTGGGATTAGGGTTGACGGTGGAAGAGAATTGGGAGAGAGAGGAGAGAGATGAGGTGATTGAGAATTCACGGAGGGAGGGACGGAGGGGAGAACGGCGGCGACCGGAGAACCAACCGAGGAGGGAGGATGAGTGAGGGATGAGACGACGGAGGGTGGTGGTGTTGATATCGCCGGAGGGAGAGAGAAAGGAGGAGGTGGTGAGGAAGCCGGTGACGGTGGCGAGGAGAGTGGGGGTGGTGTCGGAGGAGTCGTCGGAGAGGTTCAGGGGAGTTGTGAAGGTGACGTGGCCGAAGAGGAGGCCGGAAATTGAGGAGGTGGGGGTTGTGGAGAAGTGGTGGAGGAGGGAGGAGAGGGTTGGGCCGGAGATTGCGATTTTTTGCAATGGAGGTGGTGGGTCCATGGCGGCAGGACGGTGAAGAGAGAGAAATGAATGTATAGTTTGTAACTCAATTGTTCTTGAGTTTGTTTCTGACAAATACGTCACAGCAGTGTCTAACTCTTAACTGTTCTTCATCAGTGGTGTACTTTTGTTGCAACTAGCAAAAAAAACTCTTTTATCTTTATGTATACAAATATTTGACAAATACCTTGAATGACACCAGTTATGGATTTTATTTGTTTATATATACGAAAATAAATTTTTATGTAGATATATGAGAAAGTTGATACGATAAAATTTTGAAAATTCATAACTATTTTCAAAATCAAAATTAATGTAGTGTTTATATTAAATAATAATTTTATTTTATATGCAAAAACTATTCAATGTTTGCACCGCACCCGTTGCATATTTTACGTACTTATATATGCATAAACAAATTTTTATATACATATATGAGAAAGTCGATATGATAAAATTTTGAAAACTCATAACTATTTTCAAAATCAAAATTATTGTAGTGTTTCTATTAAATAACTTTTTATTTTATATGCAAAAAACTGTTCAATGTTTGTACCGTACCTATTGCAGATTTTATGTACTTGTATGTGAATAAACAAATTTTAATATCCATATATGAGAAAGTCGATATGATAAAATTCTGAAAACTCATGACTATTTTCAAAATATCAACATTAATATAGTGTGTTTATTAAATAAATTTTTATTTATATTTAAAACACCTATAAATATTTAAACCACACTCGTTGAGTATTTTATATGCTTGTATATGCAGAAGAAAACTTTTATGTACCGATATGTGATAATCGATATGATAAAATTTTGAAAACTCGTGACTATTTTTAATATATCAACATTAATATATTATCTCCAATTTGGGGGGTTAGGGTTTTTCAAAAACTCTCATTTGACTTTCAATATTATCGGGATATCAGTGCTGTATAATATCTGGAAAGACAGGAGTGGGAGGATTTTTAATCAAAAGACTGATCTTCTCACATCTTTACTCGAAAAGGTTAAGAGCCATTCATATTGGTGGTTAAAAGCGCGTTATGTATTGCTTGATTTTGATTACCTTACTTGGAGGCCGAATCCTTTGATGTGTTTAAAGGCAGTTTCCTAAGTTTTTTTTGCTGCTGCGCTTGCAGTGGTTTTGTGTTGTAACATACTTTGACTCTTTGTTTCTATGGTACGCCTTGTGTTTGAGGGACATTTTTCGTTCGTTTAATATATTTTCTCATCTTTTTTAAAAAAATATCAACATTAATGCAATGTTTCTATTAATTAAATTTTTATTTTATATGCAAAATATCGTTTAATGTTTACACCGCTCTCGTTTCAGATTTTAAATGTTTACATCTGCAGAAACAAATGTTATATACATATATGAGAAAGTCGATATGATAAAACATTAAAAACTCATAATTATTTTCAATATATATAAACATCAATGTACTGTTTCTATTAAATACATTTTTATTTTATATGTAAAACATCATTCAATATTTGCACCGTACCCGTTGCATATTTTATGTGTTTATACCCTAAAAAATCAAATTTTATATATAACTATATGAGAAAATTGACATGCTTAAATTTTGAAAACTAATGTTTATCTTAAAAATATCAACATTAATGTAGTGACTTTTTCTTTTGACTTTTTTTATGCAAATTAGTGAAATTAAAAAACTAAAGTAGATTAGAATAAACTATTGTCCTATCTTTATGTCATAATACATTTTTTTTTCAAGAGAAGAAAGAGTAAACCAATTTATTTTTATATTTTGCAAAATTACCATTAAACACATAAAATTAAGGTGATCATGAGTTTAAGAAAGAACAATTATGAGAATTTGCTGGAGTACGATTTTTTTATATTGACTTATATATTGATATTTAATATTTAAAGGGATTTGATATACTAATGATAGCGATTTTCGCAAGTGTACGAAATCGTTCAAGTAGTAAAGTAAAACGGTAAACCGAGTGTCGAACTCGAGGACTGCGTTAAACTATCATAATGTAATTTTTAGAACTCAATTGGACAAAAGGGTACGAAGTTTGTTCAATAACAATAATGGAAAATTGCGGAAAATAAAACTTGTTTGAATTTCAAGAATAGAAAGCTTGTCAGGGATGAGTTTCACTAGACGACGAACTTGAGCTGCTCACTTAAATATGATCATTGAGCTTGTTTAACGAATCATAACCTAATTCTCTGAATTACTCTTGTCCTAATTCCTTAGTGACAGAATCTTTAATTCTAAAGTAAAAACAATTAGAATCAAGCATGAACACACAAGAATTACTAAACGGTTTCAAGGGTTTGTATCTATTCCTAGATTACAAAGGCGAGAAATTCTTTTCTTAAAGCATTCATACATTCAACTTCCGTTTCACAATATGAATCATACATCAATTTAAAGGTGATCAGTCAATAAAAGCATTAAGCGCAAAGATAAGAAATAAGATTCAATAAACTTATTCAATGATCAAATTAAGGCCACAAAGCAAAAGTCATCATCTAGCTAATCTCATCCCTAACAATAGAGGATTTAGCCACTCATGTTTCTATTACAAAGTATAGCAAGAATAAGAGACATTACACAATAAAAGTGAGGATGAAAAGTTTCAACTCCAGTGTCCTAGAATTGAACAACTCCTTTCCACAAGCAATCTTCAGTGTTATACTCAGTTTCTTCGTCCAAAAATCCAACCTCTCCCCTGAAAACGCACCTGGCTTTTATAAACCTAATTTCTGAAACCGCCCCATCGTGCCACGACACAGATCCATCGTGGCACAATGGCCTCATTAAAATGCATTCAAAGCTTCATCGTGGCACGAGGGATGCCCCATCGTGGCACAAAAATTCCAGTGCTGAACTTCTTCGTCTGACCATCTTCCGATCGTGCCACGACACAAATCCATTGTGGCACGATACTTCCAGTATCAAAATGTCTCAAAATTTCTCGAAATCTTGCAAACTTTTCATGTTCTAGAGTTGCTTGGCCTTTGACCATTCCTTCTAACTATGTATACTTTCAGTATGAAAAACCAATAAAGACTCTCTAAAATGTACCAAACAACATCAAAAGATTGACTAAAACTAAAACATGACCCAAGGTCATCACAACCCCAAACTTACATCGTTCTTTGTCCTCAAAGAATCTACTTGTGCATGATAAAATAGCAGTAATGTGACAGCTTACCAACCAATGATATTGTCAAAATCTTCACTCCTCGCCGGTGTAATGATGTGCCGGATGCATTTCCTCAACCACCAATTCCACAACTCATCGCACAAGTTTGAATAAGGTACTCATAGTCGACATACAAACCGCCATATTACCATAGGCTTGAAGCACTTCTAAACTGTCAATCAAAGTCATAGTCAAGTACACATTTTTAAGGTCTTTTGGTTATAACGGGGCTAGGGTGAAGGGTGGATAATTTTTGGAAAGTAGTGTTAAAACAACATGGAGTTAAGTTCAAACTACTTTGTATATATATAGATTAACCAGTCATCATGTCCCCCCTAATTTTCATCACTTGAGTACTAGAGAACTTTATTTATTTATTTATTTATTTTGATTCATAAACACAAGATCGTCTCTTAAAAATTTTCTGTTTTTTTCGGCACCATTTGAGTGCTTTTCAAGAGACATCACATTTAGTTTGAGTGTTTTTTTTCTTTCTTTAGCTCTCTAGTTCCCCTACCCCAAACTTAAGATGTTGCTAGTTCCAACAGCAACCCCAAACTTGAACATGATAACACCTAACACTTAACTCCAAACTCAAGGGTCATACAACCTAAAGGGTTGCTAGGTATTGTGTTTCGTCACAAAACAAAGGGGTCTAATCCTAAAGGCTCAAATTGGCTTTACAAAGGAGAATTTAAATAAAGTTCAAGGTAAGCTGAAAAAGGCCGTAGGTAACAAGCACTTTGCCTTAGTGTGTACAAAACAAGACCAATTGACAAATAGAGAAATACTGCAAGTTCTAGAATTGACAGTAGTAAGGAATCACTCAAATATGTAAAATTGAAAAATTAAAATATGGTTGTGGCCTTACAAGTTGAGATTTCTGGGAGTTGCGGCTCTACATTATCCACATGCCGTACACTTCTCGTTGAAACCATAGGCATCATCCTCCTCCGAACATTTTGACATATCATTGGACTGACAACTGATACAAAACTGGTATTATTCCACAAACAAGCAAATTCATTAATAACAAACAAAGACGAGTAGTACATAAATAGGGGCATTACACACAAAAACAGTTGAGTCACAAATTGTCTTAACATACAACCCAGAAAAAGAAACAAAAATAGAAATCAAAATGCTGAAATAAAGAAACTGTTGCGAAAAAAGACGCCGATCACATCTCGTCATCGGTGTCACCATGCTGAGTTGCCAAGTCTGCAAAAAGTTGTGGAAGGAAAAAAAATAGTAGAAAACCGCTTACTGACGTGGGTTGCCTCCCTAGAAGCGCTTTTTTTTAATGTCATTAGCTTGACGCGTCAACCACTGTTAAGGTGGCATATATGATACAAAGAACGCATCATCCTTCTTCTTCCTTTTGTTTGGTAAGAACTCCATGAACTTGAGAAATTGACGATTTTGCTTCCATATCCTTTTCAAGTGGACATTAATGAACAAGGCAGAAATGGCCTCTAGGACTTCATCAATCTCTTCCTTTATCCATGCCTTGTTGCTAAAAAAATTTGGAGGAATGTTTTGTTGAGGAATTTCTGTTTGGACATCTAAATATCTCCAAAGTTGAGACTTTTGAGTTTCCTTACCAACTAAACCATCCTTAATATTTATTGATTCCCCCTCATCTTCTTTCTTTTCCAGAACACTAAATTTATCTCCAATCTTCAACTTCTCAAACTCAACCACTTGCTCAAATAACCTTTCACATTGACTCTCAAATATTTCAATTGAACCTTGATTATTATTCATGAATTCAATCAAGACATCCTTGATATGAAGTTCTTGTCATATGAATCGTTGGGAGGAATTTGAATAGGTAGCATTTTCTCCCAATTAATTTTCCATGAGAAACTCATCTTCTGCTTGCAAGAGCAATAGATCTTCACCTTCTGGTGGTGGGATATAACAATCAAAAGTCCCACTCTTATGTTCTTCTCTACAAAAATCAAATCTATGAGGTAAAAATCGAAGGAGGTCTTTTTCAAATGTATCTCTCATGATCTGCCCCTCAAATATACGACACTGTGCATATAGAAGACAAGTTTCAGTTTCTCCCGAAAGTTGTTGAAGAAGATAATCGTTGACATCTTCCATACTCTACTGTGGATACATTATCTCAACCAAGAAGAAAAATACAACTAACACACGACATTAGAAAATCAACAAAAATAAAATAAAACAAAAATTTTATTGCAGAATAAAAAATTTCAATTAAGTAAAAGAAATTACAATTCAACAATTAATTGGCAGTCCCCGACAACGGCGCCAAAAACTTGATGGCGATTTTCACAAGTGTACGAAATCGTTCAAGTAGTAAAGTAAAACGGTAAACCGAGTGTCGAACTCGAGGACTGCGTTAAACTATCAGAATGTAATTTTTAGAACTCAATTGAACAAAAGGGTACGAAGTTTGTTCAATAACAATAATGGAAAATTGCAGAAAATAAAACTTGTTTGAATTTCAAGAATAGAAAGCTTGTCAGGGATGAGTTTCACTAGACGACGAACTTGAGCTGCTCACTTAAATATGATCATTGAGCTTGTTTAACGAATCATAACCTAATTCTCTGAATTACTCTTGTCCTAATTCCTTAGTGACAGAATCTTTAATTCTAAAGTAAACCCTAATTCCTTAGTGAGTTTTAACAATTAGAATCAAGCATGAACACACAAGAATTACTAAACGGTTTCAAGGGTTTGTATCTATTCCTAGATTACAAAGGCGAGAAATTCTTATCTTAAAGCATTCATACATTCAACTTCCGTTTCACAATATGAATCATACATCAATTTAAAGGTGATCAGTCAATAAAAGCATTAAGCGCAAAGATAAGAAATATGATTCAATAAACTTATTCAATGATCAAATTAAGGTCACAAAGCAAAAGTCATCATCTAGCTAATCTCATCCCTAACAATAGAGGATTTAGCACTCATGTTTCTATTACAAAGTATAGCAAGAATAAGAGACATTACACAATAAAAGTGAGGATGAAAAGCTTCAACTCCAGTGTCCTAGAATTGAACAACTCCTTTCCAAAAGCAATCTTCAGTGTTATACTCAGTTTCTTCGTCCAAAAATCCAACCCCTCCCTTGAAAACGCACCTGGCTTTTGTAATCCTAATTTCTGAAACCGCCCCATCGTGCCACGACACAGATCCATCGTGGCACGATGGCCTCATTAAAATGCATTCAAAGCTTCATCGTGGCACGAGGGATGCCCCATCGTGGCACGAAAATTCCAGTGCTGAACTTCTTCGTCTGGCCATCTTCCCATCGTGCCACGACACAAATCCATCGTGGCACGATACTTCCAGTATCAAAATGTCTCAAAACTTCTCGAAATCTTGCAAACTTTTCATGTTCTAGAGTTGCTTGGCCTTTGACCATTCTTTCTAACTATGTCTACTTTCAGTATGAAAAACCAATAAAGACTCTCTAAAATGTACCAAACAACATCAAAAGATTGACTAAAACTAAAACATAGCCCAAGGTCATCAACTAAGGAGAAGAAAGAATAAACAAATTGATTTTTATATTTTGCAAAATTACCATTAAACACATAAAATTAAGGTGATCATGAGTTTAAGAAAAAACAATTATGAGAATTTGCTGGAGTAAGATTTTGATATATTGATGATATTGATATTGATATATCAACAAATAAATTAAATTTTGCAAAATGATCATTATACACATAAAATTAAGGAGATCTTGAATTTTAATAAGGACGATTATGAAATTTTACTATTTTTTTTACAGAAAAATTTGTTAGACTTGTGACAACCATTATCTGTAATTAATTTTTTAAAAACAAATAAATTAATTAAATAGTTATTCGTGGAAATTAGTTACACTTGTGATGACCATTATCATTAATTATTTTTTAAAAACAAATAAATTATATTTTGTAAAATGACCATTATGCACATAAAATTAAGGAGATCATGAGTTTTTATAAGGACGGTTGAACCGTCAATCTCGCCATTTAGGGCTCGAAGCCCTAAAGTAGGGTTGGGCGCCCTCCAGAAGGACATGAAGCCCACTTGAAGATCTCACATAACCTTAGGTGGTCGTGCTAAAGACACCCCTTAAAAGAGCTCCTAGGATCTAATAAGGCGCTCTAGCCATGGTTTTGACCTCAAACGAATTGGGCCCAAAACTATGACCAGTTAAACCCAATTCAGGCTATAAATAGTAACCTTGGGATCATTCCCAAGGCATCCCAAAAACCCTAGTTTCTAGATTGTACTCTTAGCCGATACAACGGTTATGAAATTTTGCTGAATTTCAATTTTTATATATTGTTAGTAGATTTATTTCTAAATTCATGCTCAATCTTTTTTGCCCAATTAGTTTTTTTTTAGCATGGTCGTTCAGTCTATCAAAATTGTAAAATAGTTTGTGATTGTATATATGTTAGTTAAAAAAGTCATTGACATTAAAAGATTCCGTTAATAACATCATATTTATTCTTCGATACTTACTATTATATCAAATATCAGTTTTTATAAGTATTTACTTGTCAATATTAAAGGATTTTTTTTAGGTGCTGATGCTCTATATATCTACTTCCATTGCAAGGGTTTATTTATAGAGGAGATATGCACAGGAAGAAAATTGGTAAGGCATATTCGTTAAAACGTGTATATCTTTCATTTGTGCGAGTTGTGTTTATTTCTTTAATAAATGAATGGTAAAAAAAATAGGTAAATGAAGCAAATCTCGATAATTATAACAAAATTTCTAAGGCCATGTTTGTGAGGAGATGTAGAACCAAACTGTGTTTCGACAGCAAAGAAAATGAGACGAGAGTGCTATGAAACTTGGATACACAATAAGGGTGTGAGGTAGGATACAATATGAATGCGCAAATATGCAGAAAAAAAAAAAGAATACGATAGAACGTTTACAATTTTCTATAATACACATGCCAATGAAAAGAATACTTGTAAAGAAAGAAACATTCTTTTTTTTTTTGAAGAAGGCATTGATCATTTTCTAAATACTATCATATATTATAAATATAATCATTAGAATTTACAAAAAAAATACTTGAGTTCATAATATATGCTTATTATATAGTTTTTGTTTAGATCAAAATATAGGGTTTGTTTGGTAAAATTTGTTTGAGATTATAGCTTATGTCTTATAAGTTTGTTTGGCTAAAAAGATCCAATTGGTAACAATCACTTTGTCACGAGCTTATAGCGGTTTTTGATAAGCTAATTCAAGTAGATTATAACTTATCATTTTTTTCTCAATTTTACCTATGCAATCTTAATTGAAAAAATATATATTAATTAAATGCATATTTTTTTATTTCATTTCATATTTATAATCTACTTCAAGAACTAATTTTATCAAACACTACAAATTCAATTAGCTAGCTTATCCGCTATCAGGTATAAGCTAGCTTATAACCCATATATTATGATATCAACAAAAACATCATTAAAGGCTTAAAAAAACGTCGTTAAAAGGATACAAAGAGTCAGGTCATGGTATGTAGGGGTGTACGTGGATCGATTTGGATTGGGTTGCCAAACCCAAAACCCAAATCATATAATGTACTTCGGTTTGGGTGAGGTTAAATAACCATCCGTGATATCATTGGGTCGTTTGGGTAAACTCACTTATTTCTAGGTTGGGTTGGATTGGTTAGTGGGTTACCTAAATTATTTTTCTATTTTTCTTTTTTAATATTAAATGATTAAATGATGAGTCCTCATAATTTTTCATAAAAATTACTCTATCTTTTTATTTTCTTAAAAAAATTGCGTAACTTATTTTCACTCTTTTTTTAGCATGATAAAATAATAAATGATAATATTAAATAATAAACTCCATAAAATATTTGGAACAAACTAAAGTTGCATGACAAAAAATTGCATTAGCATCAAAATAACTAAAAAGTGCAACATCTTAGTTTATAACTCTAGCATGTTTTGATTTTCAATTTCAATATATAGGGTACACTGTGTTTGGAAATATGACTTGGTTTATGACCAAAACCTTTGCTATTTTCCTTCTTCCCTATGAAAACAAAAAAATGTCGACATTATTGGGTAAGTGGGTTTTTTGGGTCTAGGTCTGGTTTTACCCGTAACACCAATTTATTTTTATGGGTTTTTCATTTTCAGAAACCATACCCACCCAATTACCCGACCCAACCCATTTGTTGGATTTTTTTTGGGTAGGTTTGTCTGGGTTGACCCAACCCATGTGCACCCATAATGGTATGTGGTGGGTTACTCCTCTTCTTTTCTTTGAGAATAAGGGTTATGAACTTTCGAGTAAAGCAGAGATGATTTGTTTCTAGTCTATAGGTTGTAAAAATGATATTAAAATTAGTTTATAATAACATATTCTAACTAACCTAGAAATTGAGTTCAAGTGATTAATGACCTCCATTAAATAATGAATTGTTTAGAAAAACCTGAATTTGATGTATGGTGGAACATTCTTGATAAGACTATACTTGCCTAACGACCAAACTTCAAGTTAGCAGGACTCCATTTCCTTGTAGAAACTTTGACCCATGAGTGTCCTTAAACAAAACTTGTGTCCCATATTTGTATGTCTTATCCCTCGTATATCATATACGTATCCATAAAAAAATCAAATATTAATAAGAAATATTTGGATACTCCTATGATACGTATCCGAAAAATATCGGTATTCGATACGTATTTGATATAAGTATTGCCCTTATTTTGGAATATTTGTATTTCATAGCGAGAGAGTATATAAGTGTGGTCCATACATCAAAAAAGTAGTGTCCTCCTTGATGCGAAGAAATTGAATATAGACATCATTTTTCTATTCAAACTCCATTATACTCTTGAGTTGATCGACCATATATCAGTTGGCTGACACATTTTTTTTAGAAATAAGTAATTACTTCCAAGGACATTTTTGTCCTTTAAAAATCATAACACTTCTCTATTTTCTATTTATCTCATCTCTCTTTCTTATACCAAAAAATACATAAACTTTATTAAACTTCTCTCATCTTTCTCTCTTCTAAAACTCTTTCTCACATCTTTTTCTCTAAAATTTATTAAACTTCTATATTTTGTGCATAATAATTCCTCTAAAAAAATTCTCTAAAAAAATGTCCATAATATGAAATTTTGTCTTGACAATACAAGTCAAACTATTATTAAAGTAAGAGTTAATGCATCAAATAACCCCTATAATTTAGACAAAGTCTAAAATAGTCTGTGTAAAAATAAAAACACAAGTTTCGTCCATTTTTTTTATATTCTTTATATTTTAACCATTTACATTGGATATTTTCAGACATTTGAGCCCTTCACATATGGGTTGTTTTTCGACTTTGTCAAAATATTTTTTTTAATAGGGTGAGGGTAAAATATGAAAAATATAAATTATAAGTTTAATTGCGCTTTTGACTCCCTGTTTCTCAATTGTGCAATTTTGACCGTCCTAATTTGATTTGTGCGATTTTGGCACTTCATGACCTTTTGATTTTGCGGCCTCCATTCAATTTTTTGATGAGTTGACAATTTTTGCTGATGTGGCAACCTTGTCACTTGACCAAGATGGGATTTAAATAAATTAAAAAAATCAATATGAACAAAATATTAATATCAATGTCATCTTCCATAAGAGCTTCATAATCATCCTTTACAATGGGACAAAAAAATGCAACTACAAGTTCTTCCAGAAACTCAGATATCCACCATGCTCTAAGTCATGCCACTAGTTGCGGAAGCATTTCAGATGTTGACTCTTTCTTTTATGAACAAAAAGGTGAGCTCAAAGCTTACAATGATGAAAACAGAAAACGAAAAGGATAAACCAGAGTTCAAAGAACTCCTACCAGAGCTAAGCTCCTAGGTCAGAGAGAACTTCTCTCCTAAACAACTCTTAGCAAACTTTCTGAATGCATCACCATCCTAGGCTCCCTCCTCTTTTATAACTAAAACTATCTTCTTAATGACTAACCCTATAGGCTTCTCTCTCTTCAATAATTAATGTTCGAACTAAATTCCAATAATTATTATAACTGTTTGTATTCCCACATACTTCTACAGGCTTCTAGAAGTTGTGCTTGTGTGGATCGGGCCCAACAATTGGGCCAATACATGTACAAAAACTCAGCACAGGGTTCTATCACTATTTTTCAAACCTCGCTCAAATTACAGACACTATGTGAGATATTAATCTTAAAATAATAATTACTTCATGTTTTCAATATAAATGTTATTTTTTGTGGTTATTTAAACAATGCATATGAAGAACTTGTTAGCATTTTTCTATTCGTAAAAGTGTCATGACATTCACTTTGATATTTTTTTTCTTCTCAAATTTACTCTATTTTTATGATAATTTAGTAAGCTACAACACTTTCCATTTTCAATATGATTAAAACTCATGTGAATTTCAATCAATAAAACAATAAAAATATGAGTGTTATAAAGATAGTGTTAGTGTGAATATTATTATAAAAAGATATAAGCTACACATTTTCTAACACATACTTTTTTTATTTGACTTGCCCTCCAGAAATGGACCAAATTTAGTTTAGGGTTAAATAAGTTTTTCGTCCCTATAAATATAGTAAATTTTGATTTTAGTCTATAAAAAAATAAAATGAGATGTTTTCATCCTCACATTTTTTTTTGTTTTAGTTTTGTTCCCTAATGGATATAATTTTGACATCTTTTTGACATTTTTTAAACATAATATGAATATATAAAGATTGAACATAATAAATGGACATAACATTGATACATCTTAATCATAAAAGAGTTATAATCTTGACATTCATATGAATATAAATTGGCCATTAATGACTAAAAACAAAATAAAATTTTTTGTGAGGATGAAAACATTCAATTTTATTTTATAAGGACTAAAATCAAAATTCGCTATATTTATAGGGACGAAAAACTTATTTAACCCTTTAGTTTATCTATCAACAATCCAGATTAGTTTCCCTTGAATAAATCAACAAATATTATATATAAAAAAAAAGTACAATCTAAAATGGACACACCTAAAGCATCCGATAGCATATTAAAAAGAAAGAGATAACAAAAAAGACACCATGTTTGGCAAGCCAATTTTTACATTCATTCCCTTCTTGAATATAATAAATTGAAACTATACAATCTCAAATGAAAATATGCCAAGAGAGCATATTAAAGAGAAAGGCTTCATTGCAAAACCAAATCAATTGGTGCATTTGACTCCAACAATTTAAGTATTACATTCTTAAAATTATAATTATAGGCTAAAGTACTAAGTAATTCTGCTAACAACCAAGTGTGATTCCATAAAAACAAAAACAAAACCAATCAACAACATGAATTGGTCGAGTAAAAAAATTGTGTTGCTAGCAATTCTCTTATTTTAAAAACTTGTAGTGATAGTACAATTATTTTAACATTTCTTCCTTATAAATAATTATTCAAAAATATGCATACTTATACTGACAATTACTTACAGGTGTTTGTCAAAGAAATAGGTCGCTAACAGTTCTCTTATTTAGAAAATGTACACTGACTACTACTTAATTGAGTGTGAGAGAGGTCATGTTGATCAAAGAAGCATGATTATTTCTTCAGTATATGAGGAATTTATCTGCTACTAGTGTTTGAATCTGTGTTGTTATTTGTTTCCTTGTCATTTCTCAAGCAATCTCATCCTCTGTGTCTTCTTTGTGTGTGTATATATGAGTTCATATATGCTTAATCTTTCAACAGGAGTGACATCACTCAACTCTTTCTTAGACCATCCTTTGTGCCATTTCTTGATGCACAAATTTTCTATATTCCTTTTGTGAAAAAAGAAAAACAGAAAAGTAATATGTAAATATGATCTGTAAAAAGTAGCCTACATGTAATAGTAACACTGAATCAAATGAAAACAAAAGCATCTTAATTTATATTAGCAATTAAGAACACATTCATAATTCACCTGGTTAAAAAAGAATACTCAGATGTCTAAAACAAAATCCTCACATCCTATATACACACTAAACACAATTACGTGATTTGGACCATTGAATAGAGATCAGATAGTACATGTTCCAACTTTGGTAAATCGAGTCCAAAATGATAATACAAAGTAAAAAATGAGCCTTCTAATCACGATCTACCGGTACATATTATCAACAATGTGTGATTGCGTTAATACGAAAACTCAAATGAATTCTAAGAACTACTTAGTTAGTGCTTACCATGCATGAAGGAGTGATGCCAGTCTTCCTCTACTCATGTAATCAAAGACAAGAAGCTTCTTTCCTTTAGGTCCAAGATAGTAGTAAGATTGGGAATGAAATACATATAGAATGATAATGCTGAGGTATCAAAATATATTTTACATGATAATAATCACATCTCAGTTCCACTTGAAATATTTAGAGCATAATCAATCAGGCAATCCCATCATCTGAATGAAACTGTGATATGTTGAGGTATCTATTACGTTAACCCCAAACCCTTTTAGCTCCATACACATGCCTGAATAAATTATAGGATGCATGGATGATAAACGTGTTGTTACCTTGATTTCAAACCTTGTCATATCTTTGGCTTTGCTATTTAGGTAGCAAGAACATTGTTGGTCATAGATCATAAAAACATGATCGGATACAATACTTGCAGATGGCCTAGATATGCAGAGTTCAAAATGGTCCTCTTCTTTACCTTGGTCCTCAAGATCACAGATAGTGATGTTAAATTTTAACGGGGCAACAATTAACCGGTTCCCACCAAGTACAAAACAGAAAATGAAGCCGAGCAAAGGGGAACGCGATGTAGAAGAAGATAGATCAATGACTACATAATCCGTTGTTGTCATATACTCAAACCACTTTGGAACACTGTTTCCTGGATACACGTAAAGTGCTTGATAAGAATCATTGTGATCGTTATAATCACTGAACTTATTATGAAAATCATGTTCTGAAGCTGATACATGTTGGTGTGCGAATTTCATAATGTTTATTTGTGCATTAAACACAATATTTGCAAGTGAATGTTCATCCAATTTCAAGCAATTCGCGAATATAACCCTATTCCTGTTCTCCTTGAATTGTTCAGGAATTGAAGGGAACCACACAGTCTCTAGTGATGTGCACCCTTGCGCGTGTAGAATTTCAAGAGATTGAGGAAGCTCTGGTAGAGTTTGCAGCTTAAGGCAATATCTTATGTCTAGATATTGTAGTCTTATCAAATTCTTAAAACATGAAGGAAAACTTTTAATGGAACAGTTTCCTAAATGTAGAATTTCAAGCTTGGTTTGACGTCCAAACGATGCAGGCAATGCATTGATTTGTGTGTATTGTAAATCCAGCTCTATCATATTCTCTGATGTCACAGAGAACTGTCTTATATTTTTGCAAAACTTAAGGCTGAGATATCTTAGGGAGCTTGAATGTGTATCACTTGTTAGTTTGGTAAGGGAAGTGCAATGACTGAGATCCAATTTCTCAAGCTTTTCTAGAGATAAAATAGATGGATGCACACTAGTCAACTGACCACAAAAATGGATATCCAACACTTCTAGATTCAGGGCTTTCGAAAAGTCCGGCAACTCCTTCAGGAACCTTGAGTAAAAGAGCTTAACTTCTTTCAAATTCAGCAGGTTCTGTAACAAAATAAATCAAATGAAGACTTCACATGATGCATGAGCTTTTGTTGATTCTGAACTAGTTAAATAAAGAGAGAAAATATAATAGAAAGACACATATGACGAGTAAACAACCAATTCATTCCCACAACTTACATATTCTCTCTTACTTTGTCCCTCAAATAAATGAAAATAACAAGTAGTCCTTAATTTTTTTAACATGGCATATATGTAGCAAACGTTAAGGACTGCTTCATATTTTTATTTGCTTAAAGAAAAACTAGGAGAGAGAGAGAGATAAGTTTGGAAACAAATTTGATGGTTTATTCCATGTATAATTTGTCACCTGCACTCCATGCCAGAGTTTTTCAACTCGACTATATGACAAGTCCAATATAACGAGTTTCTTCGCTGAAAATTCATCTGGCAATGATTTCAAAGGGTAATGCATCCAACAGAGGTATCTTAGTTCAGGTGGCATAAAATGAAGTCCTTGAGGAAGAAGATCAAAACCATCTTGATCATATGCACTAGGGACATACAGAAATTGTAGATTTCTCATATTAGCAAATGTTGAAGGGCTTAACTTGAGCTTCCTTAGTGTTGGCAATGGCATCCATATGCTCCTAATTTCTTCAGTCCCCTGTCATCAGAGTAGAAGACCAATTTAAATATCCTTAGAAGCCCAGTGAATATTCATTTCGGTCCCTAAATATTTGATGAGCTATCACTATATCGCTGAATGTATCAAAATTACAAAAAAAAAAACCTCCCAAATGTGCCCTTTGTTTGTAATTTTACAGACCAAATTGATTCACGAAAGATACATTTAATAACCAAACTGACTAACAAAAAGATGTATCTAGATATGTTTTTGTAATTTTGATACATTGAAAGACTATTGTGACAATACTATAAATATTTAAGACCCAAAATGATTTACTAAAAAAAAAAACTATAATGGTATCAAAGATTTTATATGTTAGGCTTTTACCTTGTCATTTTTCAATACTTCATAAATGTCATCATCCCATAATCGACTACGGCTTCCAGGGTCTCCACTTGATTCCTGGTGAACAATCTCCCTACCCATGTCTTGTATAATTCCATGCATAGATATAACATTATGTTTAGAAATAGATACAAGATCTTTATCTTTCAACCTTTCTAACCCACTCGCTACTGAATTATCACTTTCAGAATCTTTCAACAATAGTTTTAGGTAGTCCACTTTCAAATTCGACCCATTGAAAAAACATGCAATATCTAAAAGAATCTTTTGCTCTTCGCGATCTAGATCATCATAACTCAATCTCATTACATCTTGAACTTTTTTACTTGGCATTTTTCTAAGCTTGTCTAGTTGACTTTCCCATACTAGCTTATCTTTTCCACGGACAAGATGAGCCAAAACTTTAAGAACTAATGGAATGCCTTTGGCATAATTCACCACCCTCTTTGATAGCTCATTGTACTCAATTTCAAGTTCCTTACCTTTGAAAGCATTCAAATTGAAAAGCTCAAGTGATTTATCAAAGTCTAATGCACCTACCTCATATATATCATCAACATCTTTAGAAAGCATTTGCTTATCTCTTGTTGTTATAATGATTCTACTACCAAATCCAAACAAATCATGATCTCCCACTAAGATTTCAAGTTGATCAAAATCATTCACATCATCTAGAACAATAAGAACTTTCATGCGACGAATCCTTGTTTTAACATAATGAGGCAATCTATTTGCAGTGTCAACTTTAACAACTTCCTCTAATAGTGCAGAAATAAGCTTTTCTTTTAAGAAAATCATTCCATGTTTTGCCGATTCTTCCCTTATGTTTTCTAGAAAACAACAATCCTTCATACTCAGATTGTAGTTGGTGAAATACTTCTTCTGCAAGGGTTGTCTTGCCAATACCACCCATACCCCAAATCCCAACAACACGAACATCTTCTGACTCTTGGCTTAACAATGATTTTAGATGTGCAATTTCTTTGCCGATTCCAATGAGTCCTTTTGAGCTAACTAGGTGCTTATTGTTCAAATTTATCGACACACATTTGATGATTTCTTTAAGAAGTTGGACATCATTCCTATACAACAAAAGGATACACAAAGTCTAAGATTCAATGGAAGTTTTTTGTGAGATTGAAATATATTAAATTGCGTGACTGTATATCTAACTATATATTAAAAGTGATGGGCTAACTTGTCTCGTAAGTAACAGCTCAAATGGTAAAAGTGTTGGGCCAAGCGGCTAACAAAGTGGTGTCCAAATTAAATCCTAGATTACCAGGTTGCATCATTGACTAATATATGTTGAATAACAACAACTTAAAAGCTGCACTTTCAAGTGAAAACATTCAGTTGGTGATAATTTGCATAAATTTATCTTGAAAATAATCGGAGGCCAAATAGTCCAAAAAATTTTGAGGTAAAAAAAAAAATTACCTGAAAATCTGATGACTTAATTCCAGATAAATTAGCAGATTTGTTCAAAGCATGTCTCCAAATTTGCACCTTGGTGGATCTATACACTCTTTGGTGTTCAACAAATGCATTTTCATAACTCTTGTTTTGATATCTTACATCTGTAGGATCTACCTGATAAAAAATAGGTATAACGATCTGTCCATATTTCTCCCTGCATTGAAGTATTGTAACAAGTTCTTCCAAACACCAACATGAAGAAGCATAGTCATGTGAGAATATGATCAAGGAAATTAATGATCTTTCAATTCCTCTGACAAGTGATTGTGGTATTTCATCTCCCCTCTTAAGTTCATCATCTACAAAGGCTTTGATTTTCTTTTGACTAAAAGCCTCAATCAAATGACTAAGGAAATTCCCGCGGATGTCTTTGCCTCGAAAGCTAACAAAAACATCATATTGTGTTGTTGTATTTATTCGAAATTGAAGAAAATTGAGAACTTATACAAGGCCCCAAACGTAACGCTTTTGTGAAATATTGGGAATTAACAGTCGAAATTCCTCTCTCTGTAAACTCAGTAGAAACAGAATGAAAATAAGCATTGTTGAACAAAAACCTTCTCACAATGAGTCAAAAAAAACCGATAGAGTGCATATTTAATGTGTTACTTACTTGAATATAGTGTTTCATGCCAACATGAAAATCTTCCAATCTTCAGAATTGAACCAACCGCTGCGGTTACATACCTCCGCAATGCAAAACCATGCACCATACTCATTTGAGGAATATTAACTGATATTGACTTTTTTCACTATAGCCTGCAAAGTAGAAAAGAATGAGAGGAGAATAATTTCTTGATGTATTCAAATGTACATGTGATTTCTCTCTTTAATAGAGAAAGAATTAGAATCTTAATTAATTGTAGAGATCCTACATAATTACAGGTTAATGACAATAGTTAACTACCTAATAATACAATAACTGAAAATAAACAATATAAATGGTATAATATTCTAATTGATATTTTGATTCTGCTACAGTTAGGAAATAACCAAGAGACAATAAAATACAAAACATTATGCTTAAGAAGCTCCAAAAGAAGAATATCCTATAAGATTAGAACTCTAGATCACTTTTTGCCTTTTCCCCCTTGTATATTAGAATATGGCAGGCAGAGAGTAATCTGAAAGAGAAAGCTTTTAATCAATTGAAGATAGTGGCAAATAGTGATTTGTTCAAATTCTACTACGCGACATTGTTATGGTGGCCAATTTCAAAATATTTTGTACTATATAGTGCATCATGGAACAATAGTAGTTTGTTCAAATTCCACTATTCAATAGCGTCATAGCGCAGCTATAGCCGCTATTTAACGACACCGATTAAAAATCATTTCACTTCATTTTTTATTTAATCTGATAAGATGAATTATTGATCATGATAAATTAACATATTTAACCAAGATGAACTCCATCAGGATCTCTTGTAAGGACAAAGGTTTTAAATTAAGCCTTCATCTTGGCTAAATTTGTTGACTAATCATGATCGATAATGAAGAAAGCTATTTCTCAACTTGATCTTTAACCATTCATTCTTCTTTTATTTGCAAGTAAATTACTGACCTTGAATTAATATTATACCTAGCTAATTGATGATCTGGATGTTAGGAATGAGATTATACTCTTGCTCCTATATGTTGAAACTTAATCCTCTTGACCTGTACTGTCTAGTAGAGGGAAGAAGTAACATAAGTTGACCTTACAGTGAGTTTAATGCTCCTTTGTAACAAATAATGGTCTTTTGTAACAGTTTTTTGCAAAATAATAATAATATTAAGAAGCAATTACTAACCTTCAATGATTTGGTTGCTAGAGATCTGTTTCAGCTTTCTCTCATATGGAAGAAGCAATGTCATTGACCTTACAGTTTAACACTCCCACAGAGGATTGGATTTGTATATTAGAGAAATATTAACGTCACCAATATTTAAATATAAAATAGTTAAACCATTGCATGGCAGGGGGAAACGTTGACTTGCCAAACAGTATACATGTTGGAGTTATCTATATGAACCATGTGACTTGCACTTTCCTTTAAAATATTAATAACTTCCCTCTTTTTTAATAATGATGGTTGAATGAGTTTGATTCCTCTTTTAAATTCTCCCTCATTTTCTCTCAATCTTTTCTATCTCACTCTTAGCCTTGGTTTCTCTCTTGATTGAAAAAAAATGTTTCTCTCTTAACTATTTTTTATGGGCTCAAATTACTCATAATCCAGATGTAAGATATTAAAACAAGAGTTATGATAATACATTTGGTGAACACCAAAGAGTGTATATATCTGATAGGCCCGCAAGTGCACGGTTCTATCGAGTATTTAAGCGATGAAACACATACTTGACCCCACCAATATTATTTTTTATTTGAGATTGAGTATTAAAATATTATTTTTAATGGATAAGGTCCCTACAGAGTTAATCCCTTCTACAAGCTCTAAAATTTTATTTGTTGCAATCTCAAACTCCACAACAGCATACTCCAATGGTAAAAAACAATAAGCTTTCAAATCTTATTTTTAAGGGACCTGTTAAGTCCCTGCGCTAGAGATGCTCTTAAAAGCTAGCTATCAAAAGAAAGAACCAAGGCATTAAATACTCCACCAAACATCTCATACTAATCAATGTTGGACTTTGGCACCTATAATACCCAAATCACTATCGTATTTGAGTTTCACATTGTCAAGGTTTTTAGGTTGTGCAATTATGAGCTAGCTTATGGGAGAAGCAATGTCATATAATATAAGGATGGGACATTTAAATTGGCAAATTAAGAAGAAACTTTAGTTACAAAATTGAGAATGTGAGCCCTCACCACTTCGCAAGATCATTTGTTGGGCATCTACATCAACAAAGACAACAGAATAAGGATCACGAAAAGATGGGATATATTTACTATCTAAGTTTCACCTACAATAAAGGGCATATATATGTACCAGAATCATTTCGAGACCAATGTTTTGCTGCCAATTTCCACATTGTGAAGGGTTTCCAGTGGTTTTTAGAGTCATTCGGGTTTCCATAAATGAATGAACGAAAAATTCTGGACCACCTCATTGAGGTTTTTCTTATTTAGGTTTTTCCATAAAGGAGGGAATGAAAATTTGAGAGGAAAAGGGGCATATATTTTAGGCAAACTACAAACCAACATGTTGGTGTCTCCTTTAAAGAATCTACTTAAGAAAAAAATATCAACAAATCTAATTTTCATAAAGGAGGGAATGTAAATTTGAGAGGAAAAGGGGCATATAACTTAGACTTTCATGTGTTACAAAGAACAATCAATCAATTATAGAAGTTCTCATTTAAACAAGAAAGTTAAAGATAACCTTTAACTTACGATTACCTTTGATGTCCTTGTCCTATAGCCTTAATTTTGAACAAAAGGAAAAATCAAGAAACATTTGTTTGTTATAAACAGAATAATTTCCATTCACTTGCAATCAGTTGCATATACAGAACACATAGTGAGCTGAGTTTCATACATCTACATTTACAATCCTCTTATGTTATGCTTCTTTAACTGACTCAGATATTGGAAATGCCGCAACCACTGCATGAAACTGCAGAACAAAAAACAAATTTATTTTAATGGACTACTTAGGTCTATGTATAATAATCGTAATTATAAAAAGTAATGTTGATGACTCAAATGTTAACTGTGTCTACTTATATCAAACTATAGACTTGTGTGTAAATCAAATTCTTCATCTTCAGCTGCATGATGTAATGTTGAATAACTCAACTGCTATCCATATCTACCGACTACTTACATCAAACTATGGACTTGTGTCTAAATCAACTTCTTCATCTTCAGCCGGAGGAAAGAAATACATATGATGATGCTAAGCACAGTCCAACTCCATTTGTTAACATAATCAAACAATTCCATTTGTTCAACGATGTTTTCATCTCTTAAGGGGATTATGGGTCTGATGCCAAACCCTTTTAACTCCACCTCTGGTCTTTCTCTATCAAAGCCGGGTGTTGTCCTTGCTGTAACCTTGATTTTAAACCTTGTCTGATTTTTTGCTATGCTAGTTAGGTAGCGCGAACATGGTGGGTCGTATATCATGCATACATGATCTGAAAAACTAGAGAAAAAATCCCTATACATGAAGATACTGACACCATCTTTTTCATCATCATCCACAACATCAATTGTAGTGATATTCAATTCAATTTGGTAACAAAATTGGGAGTCCTTGGCAAGGATGAAGCAAAAAACAAAGCCCAACAAAGGGGAGAGGAAGAAAGGAGAGAGATCAATAATCATATCATCCTTTGTTGTCTTGTAAGTCGAACCACTCTGGAACACTACTTCCAGGATACAAATACACTGCTTGATAAGAATCAAATTTATCTTTGTAATCAACATTGCTTTCATTGCTTTTAGCATGATGTAACAGTGTCGCTGAATGTCGATATGCAAACTTCATCAAATTGATCTGCACATTCAACCCAATATTTATGAGAGAGCGTTCATCCAAGTTCAAGCAATTCCAGAACTCAATCCTTTTCTTGTTTTCCTTGAATTGTTGAGCCACAGAAGGGAAAAATACAGTCTTCAATGATTCACATTCAACAAGTAGAGTTTCAACTGATGAAGGAAGCTCGGGTAGAGACACAAGCTTTGAGCAAAATCGTATGTCTAATTTTCTTAGTCTTGTAAGATTCTTGATGCTTGACGGAATGCTCTCAATTGCAGTGAATACTAAATCCAGGATTTCTAGCTTGCCTTGAAATCCAAAAGATGATTGCAGTGCATTGGGGGGGATGGCCGATAGATAATGGAGGGAGCTTAAATTGGAATTGCTTGTAAATGGTGCAACGGGAAAGGCAAAAACTTAGGTCCAATTTCACAAGTTTGTCAAGAGAGAAAATAGATGGATGGACACTTGTCAACCTAAAACAACCTTGGATATTCAATACATTAAGATTTGTGGCTTTTGAAAAGTCTGGTAACTCCTTCAGGAATCCTGAATGTGAAAGGGTAACTTCTTTTAAATTCACCGGATCCTGCTACAAAAAAAAAATTACGTAATTAATTTATAATTCCTTGAATTAAGAAAAATTTAATCTGGAAGACACGTTCAATTACCTGCACTCCACACCAAAGCTTTTCCAGTAGGCTACTTGACTAGTCCAATATAACAAGATTCTCTGCAGAAAACTTCTCTGGGAATGATTTTAGAGGGTAATTCATCCAAGAAAGATATCTTAGTTTAGTTGGAAAAGATTGAAGCCCTTGAGGAAGACGATCCAAACCATCTATATCACGAAAATCCAAAAATTGCAGGTTGGTCATCTTATCAAATACATTGGGGCTTAACTTCAGGTTCCTTATTGCTGACAAGTCTAGACTTATGCTTCTAATAGCATCAGTAACCTGGCATTAATGTAAAAGAAAATCAAAATATTTTTTAACCAAAGAAACAAATGTTATCTGAAATTTCCAAATATTTTTTACCTTGTCATTTTTCAATACATCATAGATAATATCAGGATCTGATAACCGACTGCATTTTCTAGGGTCTTCACTAGATTCATGGCGAACAACCTCCCGACCCATTTCTTGTAGAATGTCATGCATAGATATAACATTATCTTCAGAAATAATTATGAGAGCTTTATCTTTCAACCTTTCTAACCCAACAGCCACTGCATTATCACTTTCAAAATCTTTCAATAAATGTTTCATGTAATCCACTATCAACCTCAACCCGTTGAAGAAACATGCAATATCTAAAAAGTACTTTCTCTCTAAACGATCAAGATCATCATAACTGAGTCTCATTACATCATGAACTTTTTTACTTGGCAGTCTTTTAAGTTTGTCAAGCTGACTTTCCCATACTTCCTTATCTTTTCCACGAAGCAGATGAGCCAAAACTTTAAGAACTAATGGAATTCCTTTGGCATAATCGATCACCTTCTTTGATAGCTCATAGTACTCCCTTTCAAGATGACTTAGTTTAAAGGCGTTCAAATTGAAAAGCTCAAGTGCTTCGCTATAATTCAGTACCCCAACTTCATATATATCATCAACTTCATTAGTAATAAGTACATGCTTGTCTCTAGTTGTTACAATTATTCTACTATCAGATCGAAACCAATCAAGAGTTCCAAATAAAATCTCTAGTTGATCTTCTTCCTTAACATCATCAAGAACAATAAGAACCTTCATACGGCCAATCCTTCTCTGAATATTATTTGACAACCCATTTGGTGAATCGATTTTCACATCTTCTGCTAATAGTGTAGAAAATAGCTCTTTTTTTAAAAATGCTATTCCATGCCTTCCTAATTCGTCACTCACCTTTGCCAAAAAACAACAACCTTCATATTCAGAGCAACTTCGGTTAAAAACTTCTTCAGCAATAGTTGTCTTGCCAATACCTCCCATACCCCAAATTCCAATGACACGAACCTTTTTTGACTTTTGACGTAACAATGATTTTAAATGTGCAATTGGTTTGGCAATTCCAATAAATCCTTTTGTGTTAATAGGATACTTACTCAACCTCTTCAACACAAGATTGATGATTTCTTCAAGTAGCTCAGCATCATTCCTATACAACAAAGAGAGAAGACATATGAATATTAATGGCCTAAGAAGCACTGATATTGATATCGAACATGACATTGACACTGGTAATAATTTAAGAAAATAGAAGTGATTAAATGTAACCATATGTGTTGTGTAGGTGTCGGAGACCGACACGTGTCAAACACTAGACACACGTTAAATTTAAGTGTCACTGCTCTTTAGGCACCTCAAAAGTGACGAATGGTAGTTGATTACCGTTCAAATAACTTTTTAGATCACTACTATTTACCGATTTAAAAAGTGGTTTGAACGGTAATTAACTGCCGTTGGGTAGATGTCTGTGAGAAATCTCTAGGTGCCTAAAGAGCAATCACCTTCCAACAAAAATTATTACAGACCATATTGGTCCAAATTAAAACCATAATAATCACAATCAAGCCATTTTTGTTTTGGTGAATGCAAAGTATCTCCGATCGGGAATCAAAGATTAACTCCTCAAAATACTTAGATTCATATTAATCCCAGCAAAAAAAGGTTGTAGCAAATTAACAACTAACAACTTAAGGATGTAAACATATCATTAATATGCATGCACTCTAGGTTAAATAGAGAAAATAAAGGTTATGTCTTTTTTCTATTCAAGCAAATGAGCTTATGCCGGCATGCATACCTATTATCTATATATGGAACAAGTAAATATATAGCTACTAGAAAATATTGAAAATTTATGGAGAGGAAAAAACTAACCGAAAATCTAATGACTTAATTCCTGACAAATTAGCAGATTTTTCCAAAGCTTGTCTCCATTTCTGAACCTTTGACAAAATATATTTGTTTTCATGCCCTACAAGTGCATTTTCATAACTCTTCTTTTGATGTCGTACATCAGTAGGATCTACCCCGTAGAAAACAGGTATTACAATCTGTCCACATTTCTCTTTGCAATCAATTATTTTCACAAGTTCTTCTAAACACCAACGTGAAGAAGCATAGTTTTCTGAGAATATGATCAACGAAATGAACGATCCTTCAATTGCTTCAAAAAGTGAATGTGATATTTCATCTCCCCTCTTAAGTTTGTCATCAACAAAGGCATTTATTTGCTTTTGAGAAAAAGCCTTAGCCAAATGACCAAGAAAGCCGTGGCGGATGTCCTCTCCCCTAAAGCTTACAAAAACATCATACTTTGATTCGGGAGCATTGTTTGACATTGCTTTTTCTGCTACACCTATCACCTTATAAACAAAAAAAAGTATTAGATTCTTCATAAAAGTTTAGGTGATATCTCTATAACCTAAACAAAATACAGCGACATTTAAAAATTGATACTGCTTTTTTTTTTTAATAAGTAAAAAATGCTACCACTTAACTATCAAAAAGTGATGTGATTCCTATGAACAACATTTTAACAGGTGTTACATTAAGGCCAGGTAGTTAAAAGTTTTTGTTTTGGTGACATTTTATGATTAACATAGAATTCTGGTAACATTAGTTAGTCAGAAGATATAACACAAGCTTCAACAATCACCTTTGTCACCGTTTTATTGACCATTTCTTTCTTCTTAACTCCTGCAATAGTCCACAAGTTTAACTGGTGCTTTGAATCTCTCTGAAGAAACAGGAAATGCAAAAAACAACGTTAAAAAGAAGTGAGGCAAGAAAATAAAACCAATGAAGGAGATGCCAATTATCAACCTATAGAATTAGCAGGACTAATTTAACAAATATATGTTCCTTTGACTTCATGCTGCCACTTCTTATTTTATAGACATGAACATTTTCTAAGATTAAAATATGATACTATAAAGTATTGATAAGAAACAGGCTATTCTAATTAATGGTATCAAATTATTTTCACACTTCAATCTGATCGGCATTATCATTGCAATGCATAATTTCAAATTTCTAAAACAAATTAAACATAATGGTTAAAAATAGATAAAAAATAAATAAAGAAACTGTTAGAAGTTAAAAGAAAATCCTTTTCCTCAATGTAAACCGAGACTGAGTTTGAAAAGCAAAAATAATTTAGAGCTAAAATCAGCTTTTGTAGTTATGCAATAATCATATTCTGACATGTTCATGTACCAAATCTTGTAGTATTTGGTATTTCAATACATAAAGTTGCAATACAAACTCACATATCAGTTTCTTGGTCCAAAATGAAACTCCAATTAACCAAATTCAACAAGAAACAAAAAAATATTTGGTATTTCATAGGACGATTGGATTATGATTTTATCTAGCAATATTTTAGTAAGTGAAGGATTGAAGGTAAAGACTAATGTTATAAATGATTGAGTAGCAGCACATATTTCACATACATTATTTATACCGAAGTCCCACAATGGCCGCATATCCGAGTTTGATGTTCTAGCAAAAACTCCATCTGGAAATGCCTTACTTCCATAATGCCTGTATTGCTTCTGAGGAAATGAAAATCAACAGAAGCAGAATCAGAGGCAATTCTAAGTTGTTACAACTCAAAATGTTTACTGGTCATAATCCCTCCGAGCTACACGTGTGACGAAGTTTTGAAGTCCCAATTCTTTACATTAAGGACCAAAATGACAGTTTACTCTAATTTCTGCACAGTAAATCTTTAGGTTTATACAATGATTTCTGCATAAAAGTGTGCAGGACATTGAATATATGGAAGAAGGTCACAAAAAAGTTTTGGTCTTACTTTACAGCTCTAACAATCTCAACAAATATAGAACTAAAAACCATAATTACATACTGTCCTGTTGATAAATCTAAAAGTTTGAGCATTAGTTTATAACACAAATATGAAATTGATAATCAGAGTATTTACAGCAGATATTGTTTGAGAGGCTCCAGAAGACAAATATGCCATTGAATTGGAACAAGTGCACTCTGAACAATCTTTCTTTGTCTCTAGAACCTTGAAACAAAACAGAAAATAAATGAAATGGAAAGATCACAAGAAATTAAAATTAATGGTCATAGCCATAAAAAAGCAATTACTGACCTTCAATGCTTTAGCTGCTAGAGATCTGATTCAACTTTCTCTTATATGAATGTCATTGACCTTGCATTTAAAAGTGTGAACTCATACACATTCACCCTCCAGCAGAGCATTATTAAAGTATAGCAGTGGCAAAAGTTGACTTGCCAAACAGTACACATGCTGGAAATATCTGTATGAATCGTGTATCATCAACAACAACAAAATTTGCATGAACATGTGACATGCACTTTCCTTTAAGTTTATTAATAAAATTTAATAATGGTGGTTGAATGAACTTGAATTCTCTCAATTAAAACTCTCCATCAATTTCTCTCTCTCTCTCTCTCTCTCTCTCTCTCTCTCTTCTCTCTCTCTCTCTCTCTTAATTAACCTTGACATTTTTTTAGATTTTGTAATCATTTTTCCTCTCTTCATTTAGAGAGATAGAGCAGATCAATTTTCTATTTATTTTTGTTGAAATATGCCTTGAATTAGTGTTGGAAAAATGTCCCACATCGGAGAATTGGAAGAAATATGCAAAGACTTGGCCATATAACAAAAGTCTTGTGTGTTAGTATTTCTTGCACCAATAGTTAGTGGGTTTTGTTATAGCTAGTATTACCTCTACTATTTAGTATCTGTAACTATCGATTATAGTGGAATTCTTTTCAATGGCTCTGCCCGTGGATTAGTCAGCACATTGCTGGACACCACGTTAAATCTTGTGTTGTTTTTCATTCTGTCTTTTATTATTATTGTCATTATTCTCGCGTCTCGTTAGGTGCTTAAACAGCAGGTCTATGGACACCTTTGTTAAAGCCTGCGCCAAATCCTCTACCCGCTGATATCGCCACTCTGGAGGAGAAGGCACATGCTCCTTGCTTTGGATGATCATATCATCACTGAGGTTGCTAAAGAGGATACCGCTGCCGGTTTGTGGTGTAAGCTAGAGAGTCTATACATGACGAAGAGCTTAACCAACAAGTTGCTCTAGAAGCAACGTCGGTTCAGTCTGCGTATGCAGGAAGGTATGTCCCTGCGAGAACATCTAGATCAATTGAATTCAATATTATTAGATCTGCGTAATATTGATATTAAGATTGATGATGAGGATGCTGCCTTGATTCTGTTAGTTTCTTTACTATTGTCATATGAGAACTTTAGGGAGTCTTTCATTAGTGGTAAAGATTCATTGTCTCTGGAAGAAGTTAGGTCTGCCCTTCACAGTAGAGAACTGCGACATAGCTGTAGTGGCACTGTTTCAGATGGTCAGGCTGTTGGGCTAGTAGCAAACAATAATCAGGGATATGATAAATCAGGAAAAAAGAAGTTCTCTAAGAAACCAGTAAATAGGGGTCTAAAACCGACTGATATTTGCAATTACTGTAAGGAGAGGGGGCATTGGAAGAATGATTGTCCCAAGAAGAGGCAGAAGCAACAACAGAAGGCATCATGTACTGTCGCTGTTGCCGAGGATGGTACACATTCTGAAGAGGATATCGCCTTAGTTGCTGAAGGTCACACACATTATGCCGATATGCGGATTTCTGATTCCGGAGCATCTTATCATATTTGTCCTAGGAGAGAATAGTTTTCAACCTATGAGCAGTTGGATGGTGGCAATATTGCTATGGCCAATAGTTCTGTCTGCAAGGTGGTTGGGATGGGCTCTATCAGGATTAGGACTCATGATGGTAAATTCTGTACACTGAACGAATTTAAAGCACACCTGACACTGGGTATTAGCAAAATGGCCACCTCTGCCACCACGTCCCCCTCTACCTCTCCCACTACGGCCACCTCGAAAACCAGGCTGAGATGACTGAACAGGGTGAGGCATAGTAGCTTCAGATTGAGGTGAAGAAGAATCAGTTTCACCTTGAGGAGGTGGTGATGGTGCGTGAGTAAGGTTCAATGAAGCAGCATCAGAAATTGTCTTCTTCTTAAACTTATCAAGACGAAGTTCATGAGCTAGTAAGAGAGCTTCAACCTCATCAATGTCCATAAGCTCAAATTTGCTCTCAACAACAGATATAACAGGAGCATAATCCGAGGGTAAACCTTCCAAAATTACATCAATGTGTTGATTCATTGGAACTGGATCTCCTATGGAGGCAAGAGAATCAGCAATTGTACGAATACGAAGAAGATACTCCTTAATTGAAGAGTTCTCCAACGAACAAGAATGAAGTTTGACGTGAAGATGACGAGCCTTCGCACGTGTCTGCTTCTGAAAGTAAGCAAAGAGTTTATCCCAAAGTTCATAGGCGAAGCTCGCACCAAGGACATGCGCCAAAATCTCCTTCGATAACGTAGATTGAAGCCACGAAAGTAACATCTGATCGTGTTGGCGCCATGAAAGATACTCTAGATTGTGCTTTCCAGAACGACGATCCTCATCGGTGAGGAATTGAATCGGAATTTCTGGACACACGACGAAGTGTGTGAGATAGATTGTGCTTTCCAGAACGACGATCGTCGTCGGTGAGGAATTGAATCAGAATTTCTGGACACACGACGAAGTGTGTGAGATTGTGAGCATTGATATAAGGTTCGATCTGTTGTCGCCAGAGATGGAAGTTGTCTTCTCCAAGCTTATCGCTAATCTTCAACGAAAAATGCAACGAAGATGAAGCAGGAGGTTGCGCCACCGTTTGTGACGGCGAAACAGGAGTAGGAACCGTCGGAGACGGCGGCGGAGGTGGTGGCGGAGGCGTGAGATCTGCCATGAATCGTAACCTAGCTCTGTGATACCATATTAAAACTAGAGAGAATATTGTGAATCAGTGTATTTCATTCATCTGAAAATCCTGTTACAATTCTGTTACACCACTGCATTTATAGTAGCAAGTGGTAACCTGCTATAGCAGGTTCCTCTCTTGGAGGTAACTGGCAACTGCCAGTGAACTTAACAGCTGTGAACAACTGTCTACAGCTAGCTTGCTTATACTATTCTGATATGGCTCAGTGGTCACGCTCAGCTCATGTGTTTGAACACTCTCAGAGGGCATTTTGAAGCTGACGACATTAATGGGATAATTAAAGCTTGGTTGTTTTCGTATATAAGTAAAAGAGATTTAAATTGTCAAATTTACAAGAAACTTCAGGTACAAAACGAGAATATTTGCAATATCTTTCGTGGATATCTTCATCAACAAAAATAAAGAGAACAATGATGACGAAAAGAAGGGACTTATTTACTATCTAAATCTCACCTATGACAAATGGCATATATAATATATCCATCTATAGATTTATGAATCTTAAGAATTAGAATGTTGGGCAACAAGGTGAGTTTCCCCGTACCACCTAGGTTTTCGCTATATGCACAAGAGCAAGACATTGAATCCCTGAAGTATCTGAGTCCCTTACCACAAACCAACCACACATTGGTGTCTCCTTAAAAAAAATCTACTTATGAAGAATTCAACAAATCTTATTTTTGTTAATTAAATGAACTTACACTTTATGTGTTACAAATAAAATCAATCATAGAAGTTCTTAGTTAAACAAGAAAACCAGAGATAACCTACAACTTCCAATTACATCTGAAGTCTTGTCCTACAGCTTCATTTTCAACCTAGAAGGAAAAATCAAGAAACATTTGTTTGTTATAAATAGATTAATTTCCATTCAGTTGCATATAAAGAAAACTCAGTAAGCTGAGTTTCATACCTTTATTTCTGCAATCCCCTTGTGCTACACTTTTTCGCCTGCCTCAAATATTGGAAATGCCACAACCATTCATCAACTGCAGAACAAAAAACAAAGAGCATAGTTAAATGCACTCATAGTAATCTAATAAATTTTATCACCTCAAGTGTACTTCACCATCAAGAGGAATTCATAAATAAATAAATAAAGATCATTGTTCAATAAAGCACTGACTGATTAAATTTACTAGAAAACGTATGAACCAGTCAAGTATCCATTCCGTTCATAATAGTATCGAAAAGTGTATGTGAGACGTCAATGAATTACTTATGGTTGTGTTTTTAAGAACTTAATAGGTGTAAGTATTAAAACTAAAATGATAGAAAGTAATGTTGGTAACTCAACTGTTAACTGTGTCTACTTGCATCATACTATAGACTTGTGTCTAGATCAAATTCTTCATCTTCAACTGTAGGAAGGAAATACATAGGATGATACTAAGCACAGTCCTATTCCATTTGTTAATATAATCAAACAATTCCATTTGTTGAATGAGATTATGATATGTTGAGTTGCTTATTGGGCTTATCCCAAACCCTTTTAACTCCACCTCTGGTCTTTCTCTAAGCTTTAGACTCGTATCTGTCCTTGCTGTAACCTTGATTTTAAACCTTGTCTGATTCTTTGCTACTCTAGTTAGGTACCGAGAACATTGTTGGTCGTGTATCATGCACACATGATCAGATGCAATACCGAGAGGTGTCCTAGTCATGTAAATATTGACACCATCCTTTTCATTGTCATCCTTGTCATCAATTGTAGTGATGTTGAATTCAATTTTTTCACATTGTTGGTAGTCCTCAACAAGGATGAAGCAAAAAACAAAGCCCAACAAAGGGGAGAGATGATTTGGAGAGAGATCAACAATCATGTCATCCTTTGTTGTTTTGTACTCCACCCACTCTGGAACACTACTACCAGGATACACATACAATGCTTGATAAGAACCAAACTTATATTTGTAATCAACTTTACTTTCAACACAGTTATGTTCCAGTGTCGATAAATGTTGATATGCAAACTTCATTATATTGATTTGAATATTCAACCCAATATTTATGAGAGAACGTTTATCCAGGTTCAAACAATTCCATAACAGAATCCTTTTCTTGTTTTCCTTGAACTGTTCATAAGCTGTTAAAGGGAACCATACAGTCTTCAGTGATTCACATTCAGCAAATAGAGTTTCAAGTGATGAAGGAAGCTCTGGTAGACTCAGAAGCTTGATGCAAAAAGTCAGGTTTATATGTCTTAGTCTAGTAAGATTTTTTATGCTTGAAGGTATGCTCTCAATTCTACAGCCTTTTAAAATCAGGGTTTCTAGCATGCTTTGAGATCCAAAAGATAATGGCAGTTCATTGATCCAACTCTTAGTTTGATCTTGTCCTGGAAAGTTATATGCTATCTCTGAGAATGTCCTTAGTTTTTTGAATTTCTTCAGTTGGTGATAAAAGAGGAAGCTTAAATTATTATCACAACAAGTTAGATCCAATTCGACAAGATTGTCAAGAGATAAAATAGATGGATCGACGTTGTTCAACAAAGGAGCTTGTGTGATATTCAATACTTTAAGATTTGTAGCTTTTGAAAGGTCTGGCAACTCCATCAGGGATCGTGAATCAAAGAGTCTAAATTCTTTTAAACTAACTAGATCCTGCCAAAGAAAATAAGGCAACATCAAACAAAAGCTTAAGTAATTAATTTTAAATTCCTTGAATTAAGACAAATTTAATCTGGAAGATACATATTCAATTACCTTCACTCCACACCAAAGCTTTTCTACTTGGCTAAATGACAAGTCAAATATAACAAGATTCTCTGCAGAAAACTTCTCTGGCAATGATTTTAGAGGGTAGTGCATCCAATGAAGATATCTTAGATCAGTTGGAAAAGATTGAAGCCCTTGAGGAAAAAGATCTGAACATTCTTGATTGTTTCCACCATGAAAATCCAAAAATTGCAGGTTGGTCATCTTATCAAATACATTGGGGCTTAACTTCAGGTTCCTTATTGCTGACAAGTCTAGACTTATGCTTCTAATAGCATCAGTAACCTGTCATTAATGTAAAAGAAAATCAAAATATTTTTTTACCAAAGAGACAAATGTTATCTAAAATTTCCAAATATTTTTTACCTTGTCATTTTTCAATACATCATAGATAATATCAGGATCTGATAACCGACTGCATTTTCTAGGGTCTTCACTAGATTCTTGGCGAACAACCTCCCGACCCATTTCTTGTAGAATGTCATGCATAGATATAACATTATCTTCAGAAATAGTTATAAGAGCTTTATCTTTCAACCTTTCTAACCCAACAGCCACTGCATTATCACTTTCAAAATCTTTCAATAAAAGTTTCATGTAATCCACTTTCAATCTCAACCCGTTGAAGAAACATGCAATATCTAAAAAATACTTTCTCTCTAAACGATCAAGATCATCATAACTGAGTCTCATTACATCATGAACTTTTTTACTTGGCAGTCTTTTAAGTTTGTCAAGCTGACTTTCCCATACTTCCTTATCTTTTCCACGAAGCAGATGAGCCAAAACTTTAAGAACTAATGGAATTCCTTTTGCATAATCGATCACCTTCTTTGATAGCTCATAGTACTCCCTTTCAAGATGACTTTGTTTAAAGGCGTTCAAATTGAAAAGCTCAAGTGCTTCGTTATAATTCAGTACCCCAACTTCATATATATCATCAACTTCATTAGTAATAAGTACATGCTTGTCTCTAGTTGTTACAATTATTCTACTATCAGATCGAAGCCAATCAAGAGTTCCAAATAAAATCTCTAGTTGATCTTCTTCCTTAACATCATCAAGAACAATAAGAATCTTCATACGGCCAATCCTTCTCTGAATATTATTAGACAACCCATTTGGTGAATCGATTTTCAAATCTTCTGCTAATAGTGTAGAAAATAGCTCTTTTTTTAAAAATGCTATTCCATGCCTTCCTAATTCGTCACTCACCTTTGCCAAAAAACAACAACCTTCATATTCAGAGCAACTTCGGTTAAAAACTTCTTCAGCAATAGTTGTCTTGCCAATACCTCCCATACCCCAAATTCCAATGACACGAACCTTTTTTGACTTTTGACGTAACAATGATTCTAAATGTGCAATTGGTTTGGCAATTCCAATAAATCCTTTTGTGTTAATAGGATACTTACTCAACCTCTTCAACACAAGATTGATGATTTCTTCAAGTAGCTCAGCATCATTCCTATACAACAAAAGAGAAAGACATGTGAATATTAATGGCCTAAGAAGCACTGATATAGATATCAAACATGACATTGACACCGGTAATAATTTAAGAAAATAGAAGTGATTAAATGTAACCATATGTGTTGTGTAGGTGTCGGAGACCGACACGTGTCAAACACTAGACACACATTAAATTTAAGTGTCAGTGCTCTTTAGGCACCTCAAAAGTGACGAATGGTAGTTGATTACCGTTCAAATAACTTTTTAGATCACTACTATTTACCGATTTAAAAAGTGGTTTGAACGGTAATTAACTGTCGTTGGGTAGATGCTTGTGAGAAATCACTAGGTGCCTAAAGAGCAATCACCTTCCAACAAAAATTATTATAGACCATATTGGTCCAAATTAAAACCATAATAATCACAATCACGCCATTTTTGTTTTGGTGAATGCAAAGTATCTCCGATCGGGAATCAAAGATTAATCCCTCAAAATACTTAGATTCATATTAATCCCAGCACAAAAAGGTTGTAGCAAATTAACAACTAACAACTTAAGGATGTAAACATATAATTAATATGCATGCACTCTGGTTAAATAGAGAAAATAAAGGTTATGTCTTTTTTCTATTCAAGCAAATGAGCTTATGCCGGCATGCATACCTATTATCTATATATGGAACAAGTAAATATATAGCTACTAGAAAATATTGAAAATTTATGGAGAGGAAAAAACTAACCGAAAATCTAATGACTTAATTCCTGACAAATTAGAAGATTTTTCCAAAGCTTGTCTCCATTTCTGAACCTTTGACAAAATATATTTGTTTTCATGCCCTACAAGTGCATTTTCATAACTCTTCTTTTGATGTCGTACATCAGTAGGATCTACCCCGTAGAAAACAGGTATTACAATCTGTCCACATTTCTCTTTGCAATCAATTATTTTCACAAGTTCTTCTAAACACCAACGTGAAGAAGCATAGTTTTCTGAGAATATGATCAATGAAATGAACGATCCTTCAATTGCTTCAAAAAGTGAATGTGATATGTCATCTCCCCTCTTAAGTTTGTCATCAACAAAGGCATTTATTTGCTTTTGAGAAAAAGCCTTAGCCAAATGACCAAGAAAGCCGTGGCGGATGTCCTCTCCCCTAAAGCTTACAAAAACATCATACTTTGATTCGGGAGCATTGTTTGACATTGCCTTTTCTGCTGCACCCATCACCTTATAAACAAAAAAAAGTATTAGATTCTTCATAAAAGTTTAGGTGATATCTCTATAACCTAAACAAAATACAGCGACATTTAAAAATTGATACTTCTTTTTTCTTTAATAAGTAAAAAATGCTACTACTTAACTATCAAAAAGTGATGTGATTCCTTTTACCAACATTTTAACAGGTGTTACATTAAGGTCAGGTAGTTAAAAGTGTTTTGTTTTGGTGACATTTTATGATTAACATAGAATTCTGGTAACATTAGTTAGTCAGAAGATATGATACAAGCTTCAACAATCACCTTTGCCACCGTTTTATTGACCATTTCTTTCTTCTTAACTCCTGCAATAGTCCACAAGTTTAACTGGTGCTTTGAAACTCTCTGAAGAAACAGGAAATGCAAAAAACAACGTTAAAAAATAAGTGAGGCAAGAAAATAAAACCAATGAAGGAGATGCCAATTATCAACCTATAGAATTAGCAGGACTAATTTAACAAATATATGTTCCTTTGACTTCATGCTGCCACTTCTTATTTTGTAGACATGAACATTTTCTAAGATTAAAATATGATACTATAAAGTATTGATAAGAAACAGGCTATTCTAATTGATGGTATCAAATTATTTTCACACTTCAATCTGATCGGCATTATCATTGCAATGCATAATTTCAAATTTCTAAAACAAATTAAACATAATGGTTAAAAATAGATAAAAAATAAATAAAGAAACTGTTAGAAGTTAAAAGAAAATCCTTTTCCTCAATGTAAACCGAGACTGAGTTTGAAAAGCAAAAATAATGTAGAGCTAAAATCAGCTTTTGTAGTTATGCAATAATCATATTCTGACATGTGTTCATGTACCAAATCTTGTAGTATTTGGTATTTCAATACATAAAGTTGCAATACAAACTCACATATCAGTTTCTTGGTCCAAAATGAAACTCCAATTAACCAAATTCAACAAGAAACAAAAAAATATTTGGTATTTCATAGGACGATTGGATTATGATTTTATCTAGCAATATTTTAGTAAGTGAAGGATTGAAGGTAAAGACTAATGTTATAAATGATTGAGTAGCAGCACATATTTCACATACATTATTTATACCGAAGTCCCACAATGGCCGCATATCCGAGTTTGATGTTCTAGCAAAAACTCCATCTGGAAATGCCTTACTTCCATAATGCCTGTATTGCTTCTGAGGAAATGAAAATCAACAGAAGCAGAATCAGAGGCAATTCTAAGTTGTTACAACTCAAAATGTTTACTGGTCATAATCCCTCCGAGCTACACGTGTGACGAAGTTTTGAAGTCCCAATTCTTTACATTAAGGACCAAAATGACAGTTTACTCTAATTTCTGCACAGTAAATCTTTAGGTTTATACAATGATTTCTGCATAAAAGTGTGCAGGACATTGAATATATGGAAGAAGGTCACAAAAAAGTTTTGGTCTTACTTTACAGCTCTAACAATCTCAACAAATATAGAACTAAAAACCATAATTACATACTGTCCTGTTGATAAATCTAAAAGTTTGAGCATTAGTTTATAACACAAATTTGAAATTGATAATCAGAGTATTTACAGCAGATATTGTTTGAGAGGCTCCAGAAGACAAATATGCCATTGAATTGGAACAAGTGCACTCTGAACAATCTTTCTTTGTCTCTAGAACCTTGAAACAAAACAGAAAATAAATGAAATGGAAAGATCACAAGAAATTAAAATTAATGGTCATAGCCATAAAAAAGCAATTACTGACCTTCAATGCTTTAGCTGCTAGAGATCTGATTCAACTTTCTCTTATATGAATGTCATTGACCTTGCATTTAAAAGTGTGAACTCATACACATTCACCCTCCAGCAGAGCAATATTAAAGTATAAAATAGCAGTGGCAAAAGTTGACTTGCCAAACAGTACACATGCTGGAAATATCTGTATGAATCGTGTATCATCAACAACAACAAAATTTGCATGAACATGTGACATGCACTTTCCTTTAAGTTTATTAATAAAATTTAATAATGGTGGTTGAATGAACTTGAATTCTCTCAATTAAAACTCTCTCTCTCTCTCTCTCTCTCTCTCTCTCTCTCTCTCTCTCTCTCTCTCTCTCTTAATTAACCTTGACATTTTTTTAGATTTTGTAATCATTTTTCCTCTCTTCATTTAGAGAGATAGAGCAGATCAATTTTCTATTTATTTTTGTTGAAATATGCCTTGAATTAGTGTTGGAAAAATGTCCCACATCGGAGAATTGGAAGAAATATGCAAAGACTTGGCCATATAAACAAAAGTCTTGTGTGTTAGTATTTCTTGCACCAATAGTTAGTGGGTTTTGTTATAGCTAGTATTACCTCTACTATTTAGTATCAGTAACTATCGATTATAGTGGAATTCTTTTCAGTGGCTCTGCCCGTGGATTAGTCAGCACATTGCTGGATACCACGTTAAATCTTGTGTTGTTTTTCATTCTGTCTTTTACTATTATTGTCATTATTCTCGCGTCTCGTTAGGTGCTTAAACAGCAGGTCTATGGACACCTTTGTTAAAGCCTGCGCCAAATCCTCTACCCGCTGATATCGCCACTCTGGAGGAGAAGGCACATGCTCCTTGCTTTGGATGATCATATCATCACTGAGGTTGCTAAAGAGGATACCGCTGCCGGTTTGTGGTGTAAGCTAGAGAGTCTATACATGACGAAGAGCTTAACCAACAAGTTGCTCTAGAAGCAACGTCGGTTCAGTCTGCGTATGCAGGAAGGTATGTCCCTGCGAGAACATCTAGATCAATTGAATTCAATATTATTAGATCTGCGTAATATTGATATTAAGATTGATGATGAGGATGCTGCCTTGATTCTGTTAGTTTCTTTACTATTGTCATATGAGAACTTTAGGGAGTCTTTCATTAGTGGTAAAGATTCATTGTCTCTGGAAGAAGTTAGGTCTGCCCTTCACAGTAGAGAACTGCGACATAGCTGTAGTGGCACTGTTTCAGATGGTCAGGCTGTTGGGCTAGTAGCAAACAATAATCAGGGATATGATAAATCAGGAAAAAAGAAGTTCTCTAAGAAACCAGTAAATAGGGGTCTAAAAGTAAGCAAAGAGTTTATCCCAAAGTTCATAGGCGAAGCTCGCACCAAGGACACGCGCCAAAATCTCCTTCGATAACGTAGATTGAAGCCACGAAAGTAACATCTGATCGTGTTGGCGCCATGAAAGATACTCTAGATTGTGCTTTCCAGAACGACGAGTCGTCGGTGAGGAATTGAATCGGAATTTCTGGACACACGACGAAGTGTGTGAGATTGTGAGCATTGATATAAGGTTCGATCTGTTGTCGCCAGAGATGGAAGTTGTCTTCTCCAAGCTTATCGCTAATCTGCAATGAAAAATCAACATTAATGTAGTGTGTCTATTAAATATATTTTTATGTTATATTTAAAACATCGTTAAATATTTAAACCGCACTTGTTCAAGATTTTATATGCTTATATATGCAGAAAAAAAAAATTGTACCGATATGATAAAATTTTGAAAACTCGTAACTATTTTCAAAATATCGACATTAAAGATATCATGAGTTTTAATAAGGACGATTATGAAATTTTGTTGTACTTTGATTTATATTTATTGTCAGTAGATGTTAGTGAATATGAACATTATCCGTAATTAATTTTTTAAAAAACAAATAAATTAGTTTCATGGTTATCCGTGAAAGTTGCTTACACTTGTGATGAACATTCTCCGTAATTAATTTTTTAAAAAACAAATAAATTAAATTTTACAAAATTACCATTAAGCACATAAAATTAAGGAGATCATGAGTTTTAATAAGGACGATTATGAAATTTTGTTTTACTTCGATTTTTATATATTGTTAGTAGATAGATATCTACAGAAACAAATTTTATATACATATATGAGAAAGTCGATATGATAAAATATTGAAAACTCGTCATAATTTTCAATATATAAACATCAATGTAGTGTTTCTATTAATTTATTTTTGGGTAAATTACACTTTTGCTCCTTTAAATATTTTTCAGGTTTCATATTGGTCCCCTAATTAATAAAAGTAACGTTTTGGTCCCTTAAATCCTTCTTTGTTGTCACTTTGGTCCCTTCTGTTAGTTTGTGTTAAAAAACGTTCACTTTTTGTCCCTTAAATATTTTTCAGGTTTCATATTGGTCCCCTAATAGAGGACCAATATGAAACCTGAAAAATATTTAAGGGACCAAAAGTGAACGTTTTTTAACAAAAACTAACAGAAGGGACCGAAGTGACTTACATAAAAGATTTAAGGGACCAAAACGTTACTTTTATTAATTAGGGGACCAATATGAAACCTGAAAAATATTTAAAGGACCAAAAGTGTAATTTACCCTTTATTTTTATATGCAAAATATCATTCAATGTTTGTTGAGCGATTATATAATTAAGGACGATTATGAAATTTTGTAATTTTTTTTTTAAAAAAAAAACTTGTTACACTTGTAACGACTATTATCCGTAATTAACTTTTTAAAAAACAAATAAATTAGTTTCATAGTTATCAATTGAAATTGGTTACACTTGATCATTATCCGTAATCAATTTTAAACATTAATTAATTAATTAGTTTCATAGTTATCCGTAGAAATTGTTTACACATATGATGACCATTATTCGTAATTAATTTTTTAAAAAACAAATAAATTAAATTTTGTAAAGTGACCATTATGTACATAAAATTAAAGAAATCATAAATTTTAATAAGGACGATTATGAAATTTCGCTGGTTTTCGATTTTTATATACATTTAGCAGACGAGAAATGCTACGGACAAACGCTTTATCACACACCAATCAACACACGCTCGCTTGTGATGTGAAGCTACATCGCCCTTTTCAAAAAGCAAGTTACTTGTTTACCGGCATACCAAGTTGAGTAGTTTTTAACAATTTCATTAAAAAAATCATTTCAAAGACTTTGTTGCAATTGCAACGAGCACCACCTGAACCTTCGTCAACTAATCACAATACTCACCGTAAATTCCCCTCATCTTCCTTCGACCACCGTCCCTCCTTCAACAGTCCAACCAACATAACTTCTCATCTTTACAACCTAATATCGATTAATAAAAGATAGAGGAAGGACGACAATTAAAGAAAACAAAAAAAATGAAAAATAAGATACACCGTTTGATGCTGATGATGATGATGAATCCAGCCATAACGAGACTCATCCCCTCGTGACTAATTTGGCTGAAATCGAAAGAATTTTTGTAACACCGTGAGGAAGGTGGCATGTGAATTTATGGAAGCAATGAAATTTTCAACGTGGAGATAGAGATAGCGGTGACGAGCTTTCCGATCTCTGATTTGTCTTGGTGTGAGAATTAAAAAAAAAATGTCGAAAACACAACAAAACTTGAATAGTCAGTAACCAAACATGGACCAATATGTGAGCGTGTGTTTATTGGCGTGTGACAAAACGTTTGTCGATAGCATTTCTCATAAATTAAATTATGGCCACATAAGGAGTAAAAGGAGTGGATTGCCACATAAGGTGGTCTATCTATCATCACTAAGCATCAACTCATACACTCTTAACCAAAATATTTTATTATTTCAACACAGTAAACAATGACACAATAGAAACATAAAATTGCTCTCTACATTTAAGGCTTTTATCGTCCTTTGCCAGCTTTTGTCACACTTGTCGCACCTTCAGTAATCAGTACAATAAACTATTTATTTTTCTTTTATTTCCTTTGTTCCTCTTCCATTTGTTGAATGAGATTTTCATATGTTGAGTGGTATATGGGGCTGATACCAAACCCTTTTATCTTCACCGGCACTCGTCTTACTTCCACCTCTTCATCATCATCATCAAAAATGTATATTATAGTCGTTGCTGTAACGTTGATGTTAAACCCTCTCGTCTGATTTCTTGCTATTCCAGTTAGGTACCGAGAAAATGGTTGGTTGTAAATCATACACACACAATCTGATTCAGTACCGTAACCTTTCACATCTATGTAGTGATGCTCACCATCCTTTTCACCGTCAGCATCAACATCAACATCAGTTGTAGTGATGCTCATTTTAATTATGTCGTCACAATAGTTGTCGTCCTTAGCAAGGATAAAGCAAAAAACAAAACCCAACAAAGAGGAGAGATGAGGTGGAGAGAGATCAACAATCATATCATCCTTTGTTGTCTTGTACTCCAACCAATCTGGAACACTACTTCCAGGATACACATACACTCCTCCTTGATCAGAACCAATGTTATAGTTGTAATCAAAACCTTGTGCTGACAACATTACAGAACTTTTAACATAATCATCATGTTCCTGTGTCGATAGATTGTGATATGCAAACTTCACTAAATTGATTTTCATATTCAACCCAATATTTAAGCGAGAAAGTTCATCCAATTTGAAGCAATTCCAGAACTCAATCCTTTTCTTGTTTTCCTTGAATTGTTCAGCAACTGTTGAAGGAAACAATACAGTCTTCAGTGATTCACAATCAACAAGTAGAGTTTCAAGTGATGATGGAAGCTCGGGTAGAGCTACAAGCGTTGAGCAACCTCGTATGTCTAATTTTCTTAGTCTTGTAAGATCCTTGATACTTGAAGGTATGCTCTTAATTACAGTACCACTTAAATCCAGGGTTTCTAGCTTGATTTGACATCCAAAAGATGATGGCAGTGCATTGATGGGGCAGCACGACAGATCTAGTTCTACTATATTCTCTAAAGTCACTGAGAATTTACTAAGTGCTTCGCAACATGAAAGCTTGAGATAATGGAGGGAGCTTAAATTGGAATTGCGGGTACTAAATGTTGTAATAAAGCAAGAAGTTATCTTCAGATTCTCTAGCTTGTCAAGAGAGAAAATAGATGGATGGACCCTTGTCAACTCAAGACAAGTTGAGATATTCAATACCTTAAGATTTGTGGCTTTTGAAAAGTCTGGTAACTCCTTCAGGCTTGATGTAAAGAGTGTAACTTCTTTTAAATTAACTAGATTCTGCTACCAAAAATAATTGATGGGATCAAATATAAGATTAAGTAATTAATTTATAATTCCTGGAATTAAGATAAATTTAATCTGAAAGACACATATTCAATTACCTGTACTCCACACCAAAGCTTTTCCACTCGACTCTCATACATGTTCAATATTACAAGATTCTCTGCAGAAAACTTCTTTGGGAATGACTTTAGAGGGTAATGATCCCATTTAAGATATCTTAGATCAGTTGGAAAAGATTCAAGCCCTTGAGGAAAAAGATCCGAATTGTCGTCTACATGACCATAAAAATCCAAAAATTGGAGGTTGGTCATCTTATCAAATACACGAGGGCTTAACTTCCCAATTGCTGACAAGTCTACACGTATGCTTCTAATAGCATCAGTACCCTGCCATTAATGTAAAAGAAAATCAAAATACTTTTTACCAAAATGACTATTGTTATCTAAAAATGTCATATATGTTTACCTTGTCATTTTTCAATACATCACAAATTTCATCAGGATCCCATAATCGACTGCGTTTTCCAGGGTCTTCACTAGATTCTTGGCGAACAACCTCCCGACCCATTTCTTGTAGAATGTCATGCATAGATATAACATTATCTTCAGAAATAGTTATGAGAGCTTTATCTTTCAACCTTTCTAACCCAACAGCCACTGAATTATCACTATCACAATCTTTCAATAAATGTTTCATGTAATCCACTTTCAAATTCAACCCATTGAAGAAACATGCAATATCTAAAAAATACTTTTGCTCTAAACGATCAAGATCATCATAACTGAGTCTCATTACATCATAAACTTTTTTACTTGGAAGTTTTTTAAGTTCATCAAGCTGACTTTCCCATACTTCCTTATCTTTTCCACGAAGTAAATGAGCCAAAACTTTAAGAACTAATGGAACTCCTTTTGCATACTCAACCACCCTCTTTGATAGCTCACTGTACTCCATTTCAAGATGACGTTGTTTAAAGGCATTCAAATTGAAAAGCTCAAGTGCTTCGCTATAATTCAGTACCCCAACTTCATATATATCATTAACTTCATTAGCAATAAGTACTTGCTTATCCCTGGTTGTTACAATTATTCTACTATCAGATCGAAACCATTTAAGATTTCTAGTTCCAAATAACATCTCTAGCTGATCTGTATCTTTGACATCATCAAGAACAATAAGAACCTTCATGCGGCCAATCCGTCTCATAATATAACTGGACAATTCCTTCACAGATTCTTTCAATAGTTCAGATAAAAGTTTTTCCTTTAAAGATCCAATTCCACCATGTGTTTTCAACTTCTCACTCACCTTTTCCAAAAAACAACAACCATCATATTCAGAGAGATTTTGGTTAAAAATTTCTCTTACAATAGTTGTCTTGCCAATACCGCCCATACCCCAAATTCCAATAACACGGACCTGTTCTGACTCTTTCTTTAACAATGAATTCAAACGTGCAATTGGTTCGTCAATTCCAACAGGTCTTTTTGATTTAACACACGAGTGATGCTTACTCAATTTCTCCGACACACAAGTGATGATTTTTGCAACAAGCTCAGCATCATTCCTATCCATCAAAGTCAGAAAAATGAATAAAATTATTGGCACTGTAGGAACTGCTTTCACCTTATTTGTTGCAAGTTTGTATTATTGAGAGGTTTACATTAGGGGTGGCAACTTGGTCCACCAAATCCATATCCATCCAATCCATCCACCATAAAATCCATCCAATCCATCCACCAAACAAATTTTTTGTTAATGGATTGGTTTTGGATCCAACCATTTAGAACAATGGATGGATTTGATCCATCCACCTTATTGTAAAAGTCCATTGGATTATTTTTTTTTAAAAACAAATCCATTGGATCATTTTAAATAATAAAATTATAAAAAAAACTGAAATAATTAAAAAAAACTGAAAGAAAAAAAAATTATTTTTTTTAATATTAAAATATTGTTTATTTAATATATTATTAATATTTAATATTATTTTAACATTGACGGTGGTGAACGCCGAAAGTCCGTCGTGAACCATCGCCCGCCGCAATCTTGCCGGAGCTCCGGTCAACCGCCGGGGTTCGCCGGAGCACCACCGTGGCCAACGCCGGTCAACCATGGTCAACTCCGGTCAACCACCACCTATTATTATATATTTAATTTTGTTTGGGCTGAGACAAAAATCAAGTTTGGGCTTGATAATAAAATATATTTTGGGCTTAAACATGAATAAATAGGTTGGATATTTTTACTTTTGGCACCAATTAATTAACTAAATATTTATGAAATACAAATTAAATAAATAACACATTTTATTTGATGGATCGGATGAACAATCCATCCGTTAAAATCTAGTAATGGATGGATTGGATGGTCAATATACTTAATGGATGGATCGGATGGTTTTTTTTCAACAAAAAAATTAGTGGATTGTAATGGATTAATGGATTTCTTTTGATCCATCCATTAGGATCCAAATCCATATCCATCCAATCCATCCATTTTGCCACCCCTAGTTTACATGAGCATATTGTGTGTGTATCACCTTATTTTCCTAGTTCAATGCAATATAATATTGTTTTTTCAATAATACATTTAACTATTTATCCTGGAAACAGAAATGGATAAAATGAAATACATACTCCGTCTCATTTTAATTGTCGTTGTTGAGTTTGTGTACGATTCTTAATGAAATGATTTGTTTGAGTTGTGCACGATTCTAAATGAAATGATTTGTTGAGTTGATTTCAATGGTAAATTTAGCATCATTTATGAAAACACATTAATTAATTATACTTAATGGAGTAGTTAAGTGAGATGAAATTTAATAAATAAGAATATATTAGTGGAAAAGAATAATAAATATTGCATTAATATTCAAAAGTGACAATTATTTCGAAACACATAAAAAATAGTAAAGTAACAATTAAAATTAGACAAAAGAAGTAATAAATAGTTAAGGATGTTATATGAAAAGACAAAAATATCATGAAAAGTAATAAAATTTATTGGTTTTCTTAATATGTGTAAATAAACTTAAATGAAAATTTTAAAATTTTAACTAAACAATTGAACCCGGATGGTTAATAAGTTCTACCAAATGACGAATCGTAATTATTTTTTTTTGTGAAATAATTCTCTTATGCCACGAGCTGAATTCTGAAGTACCAAAACTCATTTTCCCTGTTAATCGGAAGGTGAACACCCAAACAAAGAAAAACTTAAAACATTTCGGTATTCGCATGCATTGTGCTTTAATTGGTTTTGTTACTATATTACTTCATCCGGTCCTTTTTACAAGAAACAATTGACTTATTAGATACATTGAATAAATTATATATATGGTTTAGATTCTAGACCAGATACGTAAATTATTCAATGTATCTAAAAATTCAATTGTTTCTTATAAATAGAACCGGAGGAATATTATTTTCGGCATGTTAAAAAAAAACTTATAACTAAAAACTAAGGAGCTGAGAGAATAACTAATCTAATTGTATTAATTGGTAAAAGATTTGTGTGTTCATACCGATAGCATAACATTGCATTAATTATAAAAATGACAATTATATTATTAATATTATGAAATGTTTAATGATATTAAATAAAAATTATCATTAAATATTTGTTATTTTATATGCAAAAATTCGTTAATTATTTTTATCCCCAATTTTGTTTATTTTTAATTTAATAACGATGGTGTTTTTGTCCAATTAAAAATGGTGCACCTGCTAATGCACACCTTCATAAAAATGAGTAGGTGTGTATTAGCAAAACTCATATATATATATATATATATATATATATATATATAGGGCAGTCCTATTCACAAATCTCCTGCATACGCAAGGCCCATTTTAAAAAATATAAAAACATAAAGGAACTCAAAACTAACTTATGTCAGACCTTTTCTGGACAAAAATTACCCTTAACCATTTAATTCATTTTAATTTTTTTTAAAGTCAAATTAGTCCACCGAAATTGATACGGAATAAAATTGAACCTGAGATTTTGAGATGAAAATACATCAAACTTGAATATCAAACCAATACCACCAGACCAACTAAAGTGAGTTTTTCAAATTCAAACTTAAATCTTAAACTATGTCAAAGTCATAGGAAATTGTAAAACTAATTATATTTTAGCTGAATATCTGTTTCTACAAATTTTTCCTTGATAATCTAAAATTCTTTTCAAATTTAAATTGAAAAATGCATAAATTGAATTAAACTAAAGTAATTATTTTACAATAAATATGCAAAGAAATACAAAAGAAAAAATGAGGATAGCATATCCATCTTTTCGTTAGTATATGTAAATGGATATCGATAAACACATAATGTATGGGTTGGAAGAACTAACCGATCTGATGACGTAATTCCTGACAAATTAGCAGATTTTTCCAAAGCTTGTCTCCATTTATGAACCTTTGACAAAATATATTTTTTTTCATGCCCTACAAGTGCATTTTCATAACTCTTCTTTTGATGTCGTACATCTGTAGGATCTACCCCGTAGAAAACAGGTATTACAATCTGTCCATGTCTTTCTTTGCACTCAATTATTTTCACAAGCTCATCTAAACACCAATGCGAATAAGCATAGTTTTCAGAGAATATGACCAATGAAATGGATGATCCTTCAATTGCTTTATGAAGGGAAGGTTCTATTTCATCTCCCGTCTTAAGATTCTTATCAACAAAAGCATGTATTTGCTTTTGAGAAAAAGCGTTAACCAAATGGCTGAGAAAGTGGTCACGGATGTCCTTGCCACTAAAGCTTACACAAACATCATACTTTGATTGAGTACTGTTTGACGTTGTCTTTTCTGCTACACTCTTCAACTTATTAACAAAAAAAAGTATTAGATTCTTCATAAAAATTTAGGTGAGATACGAATGAATAACATAAACAAAATACAGCAATAATTAAAAAATTCTACTACTTAATTATAAAAAAATTGATGTCATTCCTATGACCGACATTTTAACACGTGTTGCATTAAGGCCAAGTAATTAAAAATTATTTTTTGGGTCATTTTATGATTAATACAGATTTCTGGCATAATTAATATGAATTTGAAGATATAATATGATCTCTAGGTCAGAGTCAAATTAACCGCTGCTTTGAACTATCTGAAGAAACAGGAAGTGCAATAACAATATTAAAAAGATTTGAAGAAAAGTGAAGCAATAAAAGAACATTAATGAAGTATACATGTTTGGATTAACCTTTGATTTTGTGCTGCCAGCCTGGCACTTTTTTTTTACTACTAAAAAAGGCATCCAATCACTCAAAAGTGTATGAAACACTAGGTCTCTTTTTGTAAGGGGCAAAATGTCCAAGGTTAATACAAAGTCTACAAATATGACAAAAAAAAAGTGTCCAAAATACCCATATATCTAGATCTATAACGATGAAGACGTCAAAATCATTGACTGAATCTACATTGAATTGGAGTTAATTTGTCGATCACGAACACCACAACGAGACAGACAGAAAAACAATGTCTCACCAAAACGACGAACAAACCAAACATCGCATTAATACGACAAAATCACAAAGGAAAAAAACAAATACGTGAAAATCAATTATTTAAACAAATTGAAGGGGTGTTATTTTATAGATATGAACGTTTTCTAAGTACAAAATATTATACACTAATTAATGGTATCAAATTATTTTCACACTTCAATTTGATCCGAAAAAGAATCCTAAGAAAATAATTTTGAACATTTTCTATGTTCAAAATATTGTTCTTTAATTTTTTTTTTGAAAGGAATACTCTTTAAAATACTGTACTTTAAAGTATTGATAAGAAAATAAAAAAAAATTGTTTAAAGTTACAAACAATCATATTCCTCAATGTAAACCAAGACTGAGTTTGAAAATAAAACAATTTAAAACATATATAAAGTTGCAATACAAAATAACATATCATGTTTTGTACTATTTAATAATCATATTCTGCCATGTTCATGTACCAATTCTTGTAGGATCAGGCTATAGGGTAAAGTAGGAGTCTTCACTGAGTTTATGAGTAGAAGCAGAAGCACATAGTATTTCACATGCAAATTAATAGTTTATTATTACCTCAGCCTCGGGAGTATCGCCCTCCCCATCACGATTTCTCTGACCACGGCGCAGTAAGGAAGCAGTAACTTTGAGGAGGCACGAGAGAGCAATGACCCATCCCAAACGGATCATATTTTTTTTTGAGGGAAATCCCAAACGGATCATCATCACTAAAAATGGAATCACTATGTTGACATTAAATAGTACTCCCTCTATAACAAAATATAAGCAAAATTCAACCATTTCAGTTGTAACTAATTATAAGCAAAATTGACTTTTTTTGTCATATTTAAGGATAATATACCTGAAATACCCTTACTTTAATTTTTTAAATGCACACACGTTTAACAACAACACCTTGAAAATATACTACTGTACACCACAATTAATGAGGGCAAAATAGGTTATTTAACTTAAATTAAATAACACAAACCACATTCCTTAAAAAATGTGAATTGGTCAAATTTGCTTATAAAAAGTTATGGAGGGAGTAATTCCTTAGTTTTAAAAATCTGGTTTGTTATGAATAGCGTAAAACATATAATTAACTTACAATAATAATAACATGTAAAAAAATTCTGACATACCCTGAATCACCAAGAGTTTGAAAAGAAAAAACAATTTAAAACATAAAGTTGCAATACAAGTTCAGATATCAGCTTTTGTAGTTATTTAATACTCATATAAGCAAGAGGAGAAGAAGGAGAATGATAGAATCATATAAGCATGAAATTACTGACCTTAAATGCTTTGGCTGTTAGAGATCTGATTCAACTTTATCTCATATATGGAAGAAGCAATGTTATGTTATTCACCTTAGAGTTTGAAGTCCGAACTCATATACATATTCACACTCTCAAATAGCATTGGATTCTATATCTGTATTTGCTCCTTTTTTAATAAGTGCAATTATACGGTTGCTCCCACAGATATCGACATGTGGCAATTAAAATTTTCAACGGTGCAATTTATTAGGGGTAAATTACCTCCAATTTATTAGGGGTAATGTAGGTCTCAACATAAAAAAACAGATATTAACAACTCATGAGTTTGTTAAAATAACTATTTATATTTGAATTTATGATGACTTATTTATCAACTAACTAATTTTGTGTAAGATGTATTTTTTCTGTAAATTAATTTTTAATTCACTTTAAAATAAATTTTTTGTTAAAATTTTGATAATTTCTTGTGTCATTCTAGTTCGTAATAAGCACTAAAACAATATTGCCTAAAAGAAGATACATTCATAGCTCGTGTCATGATCGAAGAAACGCACACACACGAAAAGTTACGGTGGTGAGCGGCGGAGTTTGGTGGTGGTGGAGTCCTAGGAGTTGAGTTGAATGTATATTTTTTTGAAGAAAAAAGCTGAGTGGAATGTATAAAAGGGTTACTTCAAAGAGTTACAGGTTTAATAAACATGAATTTAAAGTAGGCAACGTTTAGCACGGGGAAATTATTTTGAGATCGACCTTGCTTCAATTGAGACAAGCATACTTTTATTTTTTTAATAATTATTGCTTATTGTCGTATCTGTTTTTGAATGGGGCATACATAGTACATAGCACATGCACAATAGTTAAAGCTTCACGTGTAGTACTCCATCTTTCCTATGTCAGTCTTTTACTCCATCTGTCCTATGTCACTTTCATGCTTTAAATACATGTCTCATAATCAATTTGAATACCATCATTCACCTAAATACTTTAATTTGTATTTTTTAAATAAAAAAGTTTTGATGAGCTGGATCTAGGAGATGACAAACAAATCTTTATTCATAGATAGATATCAACGAATGAAATCCGGCTCATTCACTAGGTTGATAGCTTAATGGTACTTGCAACTCAAATAAACCAATATTTTAACTAATTAATGGATACAAATATATCCTACTAAAGTAAAGTATATGGGTGAATGATGGTATTAAAATTGATTATGAGACATGTATTTGAAGGATGAACGTGACGTGGGAAAGATGGAGCAGAAGACTAAGAAAAGGAAGATACTACAAGTCAAGCTTTAAACTATTGCATGTGCCATGTACTATGTATGCCCCAAACATGAGACAGATAGCTTAATGGTACGTATGCACAAATATAAGTATATTTTGTAAAGTAAATTTTGTAAAATATAAGTTTTATGAATTATTTTTAAAATTTCATTAATTTCAAACACTAAATCTTGAGTGCATAAAATTTTGTAAAGTAAATTGATCAATCACTACACTTATTAACTCTCCATAAACAAACAAAAAAATTAGTGCTTTGAACCTTGAAGTTTGTTCGGGTTGTGGTGAGTCCCCGAGACACAACTAAGGATGACAATAGGAGAATCCACATGTACAAATAGTAAACATATGTTAATTGTCGTGTGAGATAAATGTGCTATTTGTGTAATCGCGTTCGACCCATATCTCCAAGTATTTGAAGATATCGACGTGTATCAATGTTATTTTTAAATGCACTGAAAAAAATATTGCTCTTTTGAAAAAAAATGTTAACACGTAAAAACATCATCAAACGGTAAATATATATAAATTAATGCGATTTTAATAAAGCCTTTCAGTGGAAAATTCAAACGAATTTGACGGGTCATATGGTGTTAATACGGGGAATTGGATTCATGGATTTTTTGGATATTGTGGCAGAGCTACTAATTTGTTTGCTGAACTCTATCTATTTGGAAGGGTCTTCAGTTGACGTCAGATCTTGGTTATAGGTCTATCATCATAGAATCTGACTCTCAGACAGCTTTGAATCTTATTGTTAATACTAAACATAATAATTTTCATCCCCATGCAACTTTGTCTTCTCTCATTAGGAAGCTTTCTTCTCTTCTATGGATAGTCTCATTTACTCATACTTTGAGAGAAGGTAACAAATGTGCTGACTGATTGGCTAAATTTGGTGCAACAAATACCGACTTCATGAAGATGTTGACTTCTCCTCCTCATGAATTGGATATCATCCTGCTTGCACATATCTTTGATGTATTTCGACTAATTTGTTATTTTGTCTTTTATTTTTGTCTTGATAAAAGAAAACGGTAAATATAAATTAGGAAATTATGTTAGAATTTCTATTACACCAGGAAGAGTTTACCATTTTAAGTAATAAGATATACTGGTAACTTTTCTATTACTCACAGTCTAAGTAATACGATATATTTGTATCCATTAAGTAGTTAAAATATTGGTTTATTTGAGTTGCAAGCACTTAAGCTATCAACCCGCTGTCTGTGCTAGATTTCATCCCTTGATATCTGTCTATGAATAAAGATTTGTTTGTCATCTCCTAGATCCAGCTCATCAAAACTTTTTTATTTAAAAAAATACAAATTAAAGTACTTCTTCCGTCCTAAAATATAAGCAAAAATTAGTCAACAAAAATTAATGTATTTGTTTTAAAATTTGTACCAAATACATCAACTTATATTGATTCATTTTTGTTTATATTTTGTGACGGCGTAGTATTTTGGTGAATGATGGTATTCAAATTGATTAAGAGACATGTATTTAAAGGATGAAAGTGACGTAGGAAAGATGGAGCAGAAGACTAAAAAAAAGGACATACTACAAGTCAAGCTTTAAACTATTGCATGTGCCATGTACTATGCATGTCCCATTCAAAAATCATTCAAAAATAGGATGCTTGTCTAAAAGTTGACTCAATCTGAGTTAAGTTACGTAGGTACGAAGTCAACTTGAATTAACTCATATTTGTTTTAGATAAGTTTAGATTCCATCAATTTTTAATAAGATGCGATTTTTTTAAGACCTCAAACATACAATATGTTATTTTCATTTTTTAAAAACATAAGTACGTGAAATAAATCATGTCTTCAAAACATCAATTCATTTATGATCCAAAATAAATCATAACTAAAAATACACAAGTACGCGAAATCAATTCCAAAAATACACAATTTTATTTAATTTTAATTTCATCTACATTACATTACAATACATTCTCCCTAAATATGTGGTATCATCATGATGTTGGATTTAAATTAAATTCTTGAAAGTTAGCCGAAAATGTCGGCATTGAAGTGTTTTATACTTAGCGTAAAAATTTGGTAGTCTGTTTGAAAACTAAAAAGAATGAAGATTAAACAACACATGTATTCTACCAAATCAAGTTTATAGGTTATCACATTAAATCCCGATGAACAATCACAAAAAGAAGTGCATTCCAATATATTATTTTGAATTTAATTCTACTGCCTGCAAACTGACAAGTTTCCATTAAAACAGTGACATGTTCTGAGAAGTATGGGATTGTTTTTCCACAACGACTGGGATTCATCCTCTGTATTAATTATGTTTTGTTTTGTTTTGTTTTGTTTTATTTTATATTTGAGAAAAAGAAATTCATCTTCTTCCTTCATATTATTTGCTACAAAACGCAAAATCCATTTTATCAAAAACCCCATCCAAGAATTGAATTATAAGAGGAAGCAAAGTATTTGGGACCAACTGCTAGTGTGCTACATGTATTGTTGGAGGAAGCAAAGTGAGCTAAATAAATTGAAAACGGTAGCTACGGAACGCAAAATCCATTTCTTTAGAACACATGTATTTGGGACCAACTGTCTTGATTTTTTTTTTACCAATTTTACAAAGAAATTATCAAAACATGTAAAGCTTAGACTTAGACACTTAAATGCATTCAGATCTGAAAACAAAACTCTTGATTTGAACGATGACCATGGATTTCATTGCAAGATGATATTTTCTACATTTCTACTCTCAATGAAATTGGGGTTTAGTTGTGCCAGCAATCACAGAAGATTATAACAAATTTATATGAATTATTTTTCAATTATTTTAGAATAATGGATGACTAAATAAATTGAGAAAGATGGGAAATTGGCTGCTATGTAAGCGATAAACGTTGCAAAGCTTGAGGTAACTGCTATCCACAATATTGAGGCTGAACAGAAAATGTGTGCAAATTATTTCCAACAGTTGCGGCACCGGCAGAGGAAGGGAGGATTGTTGGAGTGGAGGAGGGGGGATTATTAGATGTTGTTCCTGTTAGTGATAGCCAGAAGTGGTTGAGGTTACGTCACCGTTTGTGGTGGCGAAGGTGACCACCGGTGGTGCTGAATTTGGTGATGGTGGTGAAAAGAAGGAGATGGTATGGAGGTTGAAGACAAAGTGAGAGAGATATAGTGGGTAGACCATAATAAAGATCAATGTTCCTCTTTCATCTAATGGTTTAAAAAAAAAACTTTCTCTAATTTGTGTATGGTGCACAAATTTGTGTTTTGTGTAAGCTAAATACCACCCGAAAAAGGACATACTACCAGTCAAGCTTTAAACTATTGCATGTGCCATGTACTATGTATGCCCCATTCATAAACAGATAAACAACAATAAGCAATAATCATTCAAAAATAGTATGCTTGTCTCAACGTTGAGTCAACATGAGTTAAGTCACATAGGTACGAATTCAACCTGAGTTAACTCATGTTGATTTTAGGTAAGTTTAGATTCCATCAATTTTTAATAAGATGTTATTTTTTTTAAGATCTCAAACATACAATATGTTATTTTCATTTTTTAAAAACATAAGTACGCGAAATAAATCATGTATTCGAAACATCAATTCATTTATGATCCAAAATAAATCATAACTAAAAATACACAAGTACGCGAAATCAATTCCAAAAATACACAATTTTATTTAATTTTAATTTCATCTATGTTAAATTACGATACATTCTCCCTAAATATGTGGTATCATCATGATGTTTGATTTAAATTAAATTCTTGAAAGTTTGCTGAAAATGTCAGCATTGAAGTGTTTTATACTTAGTGTTAAAATTTGGTAGTCTGTTTGAAAACTCAAAAGAATTAAGAGAACACAACACATGTATTCTACCAAATCAACTTTATAGGTTATCACATGGAATCCCTTCATGTAGGATGAGTAGTCACAAAAAGGAGTGCATTCCAATATATTATTTTGAACTTAATCATATTGCCCTACAAACTGACAAGTTTCAATTGACTGAGGAGCATGATCAAGCACAAAACAACATCTTAGAAGTGCACTCCCTTATGTCTCACTCATCTTATACAAAGGAATTCGATGTGAGAACCTATATAGTTGATTCAGCAGAATACATGTTGCGTTCTCTTCATTCTTTTCGAGATTTCAAATTGTACTAGCAGTGAGTACAATATCTAAAGCTAGGGTTTAGAAATGTTTAAGTGATGCCTTGAGAGTGCCTCTCAAGTGGGTATTTATACCCTTATTTGGGTTAGATTTTATGTGGCTTAGGCCCCAAGTAACTTGGGCTCAAAGCCATGTTTGGAGCGTTCTAGAGACTTCTAGAAGCTCTTTAAGGTGGCGCCCCCTAGCGGGCTCGTCTAAGGTCTTTCTGGCCTTTATGGAGGGCGCCGAACCCTTCTGGAGGGCGCCAAGCCCTTCTGGAGGGCTTTATGCCCTAAATGAAAGGATTGATAGTCCACATCCCAACAAGCACGAGTCTTGGGACAAGGTGAAGTGATTATCTATGAGGATTTTTATGGTTCGTAGCCCAACGAGCACTAATCTCGTAAAGGCGCGGTGACTGTCTCGGGCCTGTGATGGGTGATAGCCCAACATGCACTAGGCTCAAAGGGGGGAGGCTACTTTACTGTCAAGATCGGTGGTCCATAACCCAACAAGCACGAGTCTTGGGACAAGGCGAAGTGATTAACTGTGTGTCTGATGATGGGCAACACCTACTTACGACGAGGTCATGCATAAAGGGCGCGACCCTTGTGATTCTGACAGATTCGAATCCAATGGCTGGGGTGAGGTGACTTTTCGTTTTGTTGACTTGTTCGCATTTGGGCGATCCTTGAGATTCGTGCCCAATTAATGTCTGCTTTTTCGGGTTCCCTAGGCGCCGGTCCCTTAAATGGTAACTTTTCAGTTTTTTGCTTTCCCATTTCTCTCTTTATCAATTTTGTGCTTCATTTCTTTCTTCATGTTTCTGCTTTTCGCTCTAGGCTACGTTGGTTTTTTGAAGTTCTTTGTGATACAAGCTATTTTCGAGACTTTGCGGCCTACTCTAAGCTCAGGTACCTTTTCTTACTTTTACTTTTCTAGGTTCATTCGCGTTTGTAGTGATTTTGGTCGTGATTAGGGGGTATGGAGATTTCACCGGTTAGTGAAGAGGAGAAAAGTAGGTTATGGAGGGATAACATAAACCATACAAAACAACCGGATGGATCTATTGTTTGGGTAGTGTTTGAGAAAGCTTATTATGGTCACTTTGTGTTGGAGTTGTTTTCGAGTGATTCAGAGAGTGAAGGTGAGAGTAGTGGTGCCTTATCTAACTGCATTTTGCTTTATGATTCCCCAGGACCTCAGTGTAGAAAAAGGATTTGTTACGAGATGTCGTCTGTTGAATCAAGTGGGGAAAAGTTTGGGGATGACGTTGTTCGTTATGTAATTGTGTATACAGATCCAAAACAAGTGGCGTTTTTTCGGAGCAAGCTTTGTATCTCGTATACTGGGAATGAGGAAGATGTAGACATTGAAGCTTGTAATCTGGGAGAGAAGGTTTGCCTTCGTCGCCTAAGAGGAGTGAAAGACGAGATCTTTCATATGTACGCCACCGTGTTCGAAGACTTGGGCATCAAGTTTCCTTTTACGCAGTTTGAAGTTAACGTCTTGAGGATTCTGAACGTGGTGCCATCTCAACTTCAACCAAACAACTAGGCATTCATCTGCGCCTTTGAGATCATATGTGATGGCCTGGGCTTTCAGCCCTCAATTGGTCCTTTCTTCACTTTCTACGGGACGAAGGGGGTGGACAAACTCTCGTGGGTTTCCATTAGCGCCCATCCTAACATGCGCCTATTTCCTATGTATGCTTCTCATTACATAAACTGGAGGGAAACGTTCCTTCGTACCAGTGGAGCCAAGGGCTGTGAAGCGGTCGTTGTGAGAGTGAATGGCGAGCCCATGTTCCCACTATGTTGGATGAGCAATCCTGCTTTAATAAAAGGGTATGAGTATGAAAAGTTGGATGCTTACGAAAAGGATGTGGCGTGCTTTCTTGAAAAGATGTTTCCTCTGAACATACGGGAGCTTTTGAATAGGGAGGGGGACTCCATGAGTTTAGAGAGCTACTTGCGTGAGTAACATTACTTCTCTATCTTTTATCATAGTCGAATATTACTATCGTTGTTACTGACTTCTCTTCTTTGTTTGGTCTTCTTTTCTTTTATATAACTGATGACGCCCATGTCAGGAGGTGAAAGGAAGAAGTATTTGGAGGATGCTAGAGTGAAGAGGGCAGCGGCGGGAAGTGTCGGTAACGATGCAACTGGTGTTATACTGAGAAAAATGAAAAGGAAAGTGGAGGCCATAATGGAGGTCGTCTCAGACGGCGAGACGGTTACAAAGGACTCTCTAGAGAAGAAGAAAGGTAAGGCTGTGAAGGTTGTGGCGAGCAAGAAAGGTAGATGACGCCACGTCGAGCGAGAAAGGGAATTCTTTCTGGGACCGGGAGTTTGACCTCTAGAAGTACATGAAGGAGAACGTGAGTCTTTATCCTGCTGACATGGAGGCTGGTCAGCAGGGAAGGGTTCCTCTGATGATGAAAGATATGAACATTAACTGCCTCTGCTCACTGGTAATGTTAGATGTTATTGGGAGAAAGCATAATGACGTTGTGCAGAAGGAAGGCGAGCTGCAGGACAAGGTTAAGCTGCTGGAGAAAGACTTTGAGGCGGCTAAGGAAGCAAAGGATGTTGCGGTTAAGGAGGCGCAAGATTCTTTGACGACAATTGAGAAGTTAACTTCGGAACGAGACTCATTGCAGGCGAGCTCGGAGGAGGATTTGAAGCGAGTTGCGCAAGTGGAAGCTGATGTGGAGGAGGCCAAGTTTAAGGCGGCGGAGAGTTTTGACAGGGGCTTCCAACACGCCAAGGATCAGATTTCCCTCTTATTTCCAGATGCTGATCTCAGTGGCTTGGATCCTTTCAAGATTGTGCAAGATGGAGTGCTGGTGGATGAGCCCTAGAAGACATGGGTATAATTTATGATATTGTTGGTGAGTTGTTTAATGACGCATGTTTTTTGTGTTGTAATTTTAACTATGTGTTTTGGAGAACAAGTAGAATTCGACTTTATTTATGCTTAAATATTTCTTTGGTTGGATATTTATCTGTTTGTTTTCTCTGTCGTTTAATTCACATTGATTTGTGTGTGTGGCGTGATCTTCGTGTTGATGCTCCAATTTTTGTGAAGTTTTATTAGGTCGCCCGTATATTTTTGTAAAGTTATGCGCGGTTTCTATGAAGTTTTGAAGAAGATTCTTTTGTTGCCCTATCGTTTGTGCGGATTTACAATCATTTGGGTGACCTAGAGCCCTCATGGGGTTAGAAAAATATAGTTTGGCGACCTAGAGCCCAAATGGGGTTAGGAAAACGTATTTTGGCCACCTAGAGCCCTCATGGGGTTAGGAAAACGTATTTTGGCGACCTAGATCCCTCGTGGGGTTAGGAAAATAATCGTTGCGAGTTGTGTTGCGTTTCCATCGCCTCGTTGGGTCGTATGGTTGTAAGAGTCTTTGTAGATACTGCAAAACATAATGTAGAGAGAAACAAAACAATCATCTAAGAAAGTAGGGTGCCTCATTAAAAACCCCTGCCCTTGTAGGGGAAAAAAGTGTTCCCCTATCCCTTTTATTAAATCATGAGAGAAAGTGTTTGTGATAAACATGGTGGCATCAGTTTTGGAGAGAAACTCACCTTATTAAAAAAGAAAAAAAGGAAAAACCTAAGTAGTAAAACTTCAATTGTAGTAGTGGCACAGGTTGACTGTGTTCCAGGTACGCGGGACTGGATTTCCATTCAGTTCCTCCAACTGGTAGACTCCGTGTGATAGCTTCTCCCTTACTTTATATGTCCCATCCCAGTTGGGTAACAATTTACCTATCTTGGTAGGAGCGACAACTTGCTTGAGGACAAGGTCTCCCTCTTTCATTTCTCGTGGGATGACTTTGGAATTGTAGCGGCGGGCCGCTCTTTGTTTGGCGGCGAACTCCTGGATGTGGACGGCTTCTCGGACTTCGTCTATCATGTCCATGCCGCACTGTAAGCCTGTCTCATTAGCTAGTTATTTAACAATAAAAAGAATTTATGAGTTACGAGGGATGAAATTGACGCATGCAACCTGCACAAGAGTGAGGTTAGAAACATAAAATATTGTCCTACCATCTTCGAAAAAAATTTATCGGTGCCACGTGGGAGTGTCGATCTCTACTGGGAGCATGGCGTCGACGCCGTAGACCATGGTAAATGGCGTCTCTTTGGTAGTGGAGTGTGGCGTTGTGTGGTAAAACCATAGCACCTGTACTTGTGGATACCTTTGTTTTATGTGGTGAGTAAATGTATTTGTCACATGATCATTTTGAGTAGAATAAAAAATATACAATCTTACCCCATGCAGCTGTTCGGACCAAAGCCCTTTGGCTGCTTCTAGCTTCTTTTTGATACCATTCAGGATGACTTTGTTGGTCGATTCTGCCTGCCCGTTGGCTTAGGGGTGGATAACTAAACAAACTTCGTTTGGATTCCTAAGTTTTTGCATAATTCTACCACTTTGGTGCTGGCGAACTGCGTGCCGTTGTCTGACATAATGTACTTAGGGAGTCCGAAGCAGCAAATAATTTTCTTCCAATAAAAACGTTTCACCCTTTTTGCTGTGATCTTTGCGACGACTTCAGCTTCAATCCATTTTGTTGGTTATTTAAAGGTTGGCTTCATTGTTTGGTAAAATCAAAATGCAAACAATGCGTTTTCCAGATGTTATATAATGTCTTCAGAAGCAAGGAATTGGTTTTAAAGAGGTTCAGAAGCTGAAAATTGCATTTCAGGACCTTCAGAAGCTGAAATGAACCTTCAGACGCAGGATGAACCTTCAGACTCTGAAACTGTTCATCAGACGCTGGGAGGGTCTTCAGACGCACTGTTCAGACGTTGACCAGCGTTGACCTTCAGAAGCTGAACTTCAGAAGCTGTTTCCAGAACCTGATTTTCTGCATTCTTTTGGATTAATTTTGTGCGTATCTCTTGGAGATTTACTGAAGTTTTATTCAGGCTTATGTTTTCTAGAAGGCTGATTGATTTGGTGAAAATCTTAATGAAGATTGGCTTCGTGTTTATGTTTGAATATATTTGCTGCAGAATCTTTGCAAGATAGAGTTCAGAAATATATGTTTCCTTTTTGAGCCTGGCTGAATTTCAGAATTGTATTTCAAAGAAGATTTGGTTCAGATTTATGAGTCCCTGCTGAAGATTATATAAAGGAAGACGTGCTGCTGCTTATTAATTCAATTGAGTCAAAATTCAGATATTAGAATTAAGAGTCTGTGTAAGCTTTAGGCTTTAATTGTACACCACTCATCTGAGCTGGTTTAGATTGTTTTGAGTTGTAATTCATTCAAAGCTTTTAAGCACGAATGCTGTTTTTTTTGTCTTGAAGTGTGACTTCAATTTGTGTGTTTTTGTTAAGTTTACAATCACTGGGCTGTGATTGCTTGCTTAGGAAGTAAGTGGTTTCTTATACCTAGGTGGTCTCCTGGGTAGAAGTCTAGAACGGTAGAGATTAAGTGATAAGACGAAGAATAGGGGTTGTTGAGTCTTAGAATTAATTCTACTTAGTAGATTTCCTTCCTGGATTGGTATCCCCCAGAGTAGGTGAAGTTTGCACCGAACTGGGTTAACAAATTCATTGTGTTCTTTATCTTTCTGCACGTTATTTTCTGCTTCTGAATTGTTAGTTGTCATACTCTGTTTTTAGTTCAGAACCAGTTACTAGCCAGGAATTGCACATTTGGTGAAGTAGTCCACGCCTACTATAAGAAATTTCAGTTTTCCTGGTGCCAAAGGGAAAGGTCCCACAATATCGATTGCCCATTTGTGGAAAGGCCATGGTGAAAACACAGAGATGAGTTTGCATGTTGGGGCGTGCTTCTTATCTGAGAATCGCTGGCATTTGTCACATTTTTTGATGAATTCAGCGCAGTCTTGTAGCATTGTAGGCCAGTAGTAACTTGCACGTAGTAATTTGGCGGCTAGAGCACGTCCGCCTATATGGCTTCCACAGACCCCTTCGTGGACTTTTAAGAGTACTAGCCTAGTTTCCTTCTCATCCAAGCATCATAGCATGGGTGTCGCCCTTCCCATCTTATAAAGTTTCCCAGCAACCATGGTGTATTTGGACGCTCTCTTTCTGACCTGTGTCTCTTATTCCTCATTCTTCTATGAAAAGAAGCCAGTTAGGAATTTGATCAGGGGGGTCATCCAGCTTTCTTCTTCCCCTTCGACGGCGTTTACCTCCATTGTGTCTGTGCTTGGTGCTGAGAGGACTTATTGGATCACAATTTTGTTATTGCCTGGTCGCTTGGTGCTGGCGAGCTTTGAGAGTAAATCTTCTCTGGAATTCTGCTTTTTGGGGACGTAAATTGCTTCGAAAAACTTGAAGCAGGTTGCTAAATTCTAAACTTTTGCAAGTATTTGATGAGTTGAGTGTCCTTTGCTTGATATTTTCCGGTAATTTGGCTTGTTACTAGTTGGGAATCACTTTTCGCCCTCAAATTTTCAACGCCCATCTCTTGCGCTAGGGTCATTCCAGTACGATGTCGTCGGGGCCTTCCAGTACGATGCCAGCTTCACTCCCTTTTAAGTTTGAAGATCCGTCCACAGATAGGAGCCAGACGTGGGGGCGATGTTTTCTGTGGGCGAGGTGAATTCCACCAAGAAATCCGCTAGGACCTGAGACTTAATGCTGCCACATAGGAGGAACTGGACGTCATATTCGGATAAATCACTACACTTATTAACTCTCCATAAACAAACAAAAAAATTAGTGCTTTGAACCTTGAAGTTTGTCCGGGTTGTGGTGAGTCCTCGAGACACAACTAAGGATGACAATAGGAGAATCCACATGCACAAATAGTAAACATCTGTTAATTGTCGTGTGAGATAAATGTGCTATTTGTGTACTCGCGTTCGGCCCATATCTCTGAGTATTTGAAGATATCCACGTGTATCAATGTTATTTTTAAATGCACTGAAAAAAAATATTAGTCTTTTGGAAAAAAATATTAACACGTAAAAACATCATCAAACGGTAAATATATATAAATCAATGCGATTTTAATAAAGCCTTCCGGTGGAAGCTTCAAACGAATTTGACGGGTCATATGGTGTTAATAGGGGGAATTGGATTCATGGTTTTTTTGGATATTGTGGCAGAGCTACTAATTTGTTTGCTGAACTCTATCTATTTGGAAGGGTCTTCAGTTGACGTCGGATCTTGGTTATAGGTCTATCATCATAGAATCTGACTCTCAGGCAGCTTTGGATCTTATTGTTAATACTAAACATAATAATTTTGATCCCCATGCAAGTTTGCCTTCTCTCATTAGGAAGCTTTCTTCTCTTCCATGGATAGTCTCATTTACTCATACTTTGAGAGAAGGTAACAAATGTGCTGACTGGTTGGCTAAATTTGGTGCAACAAATACCGACTTCTTGAAGATGTGGACTTCTCCTCCTCATGAATTGGATATCATCCTGCTTGCACATATCTTTGAGGTATTTCGACTAATTTGTTATTTTGTCTTTTATTTTCCTCTTGATAAAAGAAAACGGTAAATATAAATTAGGAAATTATGTTAGAATTTCTATAACACCAGGAAGAGTTTACCATTTTAAGTAATAAGATATACTGGTAACTTTTCTATTACTCACTCACAGTCTAAGTAATACGATATATTTGTATCCATTAAGTAGTTAAAATATTGGTTTATTTGAGTTGCAAGCACTTAAGCTATCAACCCGCTGTCTGTGCTAGATTTCATCCCTTGATATCTGTCTATGATAAAAGATTTGTTTGTCATCTCTTAGATCCAGCTCATCAAAACTTTTTTATTTAAAAAAATACAAATTAAAGTATTTAGGTGAATGATGGTATTCAAATTGATTATGAGACATGAATTTAAAGGATGAAAGTGACGTGGGAAAGATGGAGGAGAAGACTAAGAAAAAAGACATACTACAAGTCAAGCTTTAAACTATTGCATGTGACATGTACTATGTATGCCCCATTCAAAAATCATTCAAAAATAGGATGTTTGACTTTACGTTGAGTCAACGTGAGTTAAGTCACGTATGTATGAAATCAACCTGAATTAACTCATGTTGGTTTTAGATAAGTTTAGATTCCATCAATTTTTAATAAGATGCGATTTTTTTAAGACCTCAAACATACAATATGTTATTTTCATTTTTTAAAAACATAAGTACGTGAAATAAATCATGTCTTCAAAACATCAATTCATTTATGATCCAAAATAAATCATAACTAAAAATACACAAGTACGCGAAATCAATTCCAAAAATACACAATTTTATTTAATTTTAATTTCATCTACATTACATTACAATACATTCTCCGTAAATATGTGGTATCATCATGATGTTGGATTTAAATTAAATTCTTGAAAGTTAGCCGAAAATGTCGGCATTGAAGTGTTTTATAGTTAGTGTAAAAATTTGGTAGTCTGTTTGAAAACTAAAAAGAATGAAGATAAAACAACACATGTATTCTACCAAATCAAGTTTATAGGTTATCACATTAAATCCTGATGAGCAATCACAAAAAGAAGTGCATTCCAATATATTATTTTGAATTTAATTCTACTGCCTGCAAACTGACAAGTTTCCATTAAAACAGTGACATGTTCTGAGAAGTATGGGATTGTTTTTCCACAACGACTGGGATTCATCCTCTGTATTAATTATATTTTGTTTTGTTTTGTTTTGTTTTATTTTATATTTGAGAAAAAGAAATTCATCTTCTTCCTTCATATTCTTTGCTACAAAACGCAAAATCCATTTTATCAAAAACCCCATCCAAGAATTGAATTATAAGAGGAAGCAAAGTATTTGGGACCAACTGCTACTGTGCTACATGTATTGTTGGAGGAAGCAAAGTGAGCTAAATAAATTGAAAACGGTAGCTACGGAACGCAAAATCCATTTCTTTAGAACACATGTATTTGGGACCAACTGTCTTGATTTTTTTTTTACCAATTTTACAAAGAAATTATCAAAACATGTAAAGCTTAGACTTAGACACTTAAATGCATTCAGATCTGAAAACAAAACTCTTGATTTGAACGATGACCATGGATTTCATTGCAAGATGATATTTTTCTACATTTCTACTCTCAATGAAATTGGGGTTTAGTTGTGCCAGCAATCAAAGAAGATTATAACAAATTTATATGAATTATTTTTCAATTATTTCAGAATAATGGATGACTAAATAAATTGAGAAAGATGGGAAATTGGCTGCTATGTAAGCGGTAAACGTTGCAAAGCTTGAGGTAACTGATATCCACAATATTGAGGCTGAACAGAAAATGTGTGCAAATTATTTCCAACAGTTGCGGCACCGGCAGAGGAAGGGAGGATTGTTGGAGTGGATGAGGGGGGATTATTAGATGTTGTTCCTGTTAGTGATAGCCAGAAGTGGTTGAGGTTACGTCACCGTTTGTGGTGGCGAAGGTGACCACCGGTGGTGCTGAATTTGGTGATGGTGGTGAAAAGAAGGAGATGGTATGGAGGTTGAAGACAAAGTGAGAGAGATATAGTGGGTAGCAAAGTGAGCTAAATAAATTGAAGACAAAGTATAGTGGAGGTTGAAGACAAAGTATTTGGGACCAACTGCTACTGTGCTACATGTATTGTTGGAGGAAGCAAAGTGAGCTAAATAAATTGAAAACGGTAGCTACGGAACGCAAAATCCATTTCTTTAGAACACATGTATTTGGGACCAACTGTCTTGATTTTTTTTTTACCAATTTTACAAAGAAATTATCAAAACATGTAAAGCTTAGACTTAGACACTTAAATGCATTCAGATCTGAAAACAAAACTCTTGATTTGAACGATGACCATGGATTTCATTGCAAGATGATATTTTCTACATTTCTACTCTCAATGAAATTGGGGTTTAGTTGTGCCAGCAATCAAAGAAGATTATAACAAATTTATATGAATTATTTTTCAATTATTTTAGAATAATGGATGACTAAATAAATTGAGAAAGATGGGAAATTGGCTGCTATGTAAGCGGTAAACGTTGCAAAGCTTGAGGTAACTGCTATCCACAATATTGAGGCTGAACAGAAAATGTGTGCAAATTATTTCCAACAGTTGCGGCACCGGCAGAGGAAGGGAGGATTGTTGGAGTGGATGAGGGGGGATTATTAGATGTTGTTCCTGTTAGTGATAGCCAGAAGTGGTTGAGGTTACGTCACCGTTTGTGGTGGCGAAGGTGACCACCGGTGGTGCTGAATTTGGTGATGGTGGTGAAAAGAAGGAGATGGTATGGAGGTTGAAGACAAAGTGAGAGAGATATAGTGGGTAGACCATAATAAAGATCAATGTTCCTCTTTCATCTAATGGTTTAAAAAAAACTTTCTCTAATTTGTGTATGGTGCACAAATTTGTGTTTTGTGTAAGCTAAATACCACCCGAAAAAGGACATACTACCAGTCAAGCTTTAAACTATTGCATGTGCCATACTATGTATGCCCCATTCATAAACATATAAACGACAATAAGCAATAATCATTCAAAAATAGTATGCTTGTCTCAACGTTGAGTCAACATGAGTTAAGTCACATAGGTACGAATTCAACCTGAGTTAACTCATGTTGATTTTAGGTAAGTTTAGATTCCATCAATTTTTAATAAGATGTTATTTTTTTTAAGATCTCAAACATACAATATGTTATTTTCATTTTTTAAAAACATAAGTACGCGAAATAAATCATGTATTCGAAACATCAATTCATTTATGATCCAAAATAAATCATAACTAAAAATACACAAGTACGCGAAATCAATTCCAAAAATACACAATTTTATTTAATTTTAATTTCATCTATGTTACATTACGATACATTCTCCCTAAATATGTGGTATCATCATGATGTTTGATTTAAATTAAATTCTTGAAAGTTTGCTGAAAATGTCAGCATTGAAGTGTTTTATACTTAGTGTTAAAATTTGGTAGTCTGTTTGAAAACTCAAAAGAATTAAGAGAACATAACACATGTATTCTACCAAATCAACTTTATAGGTTATCACATCGAATCCCTTCATGTAGGATGAGTAGTCACAAAAAGGAGTGCATTCCAATATATTATTTTGAACTTAATCATATTGCCCTACAAACTGACAAGTTTCAATTGACTGAGGAGCATGATCAAGTACAAAACAACATCTTAGAAGTGCACTCCCTTATGTCCCACTCATCTTATACAAAGGAATTCAATGTGAGAACCTATATAGTTGATTCGGCAGAATACATGTTGCGTTCTCTTCATTCTTTTCGAGATTTCAAATTGTACTAGCAGTGAGTACAATATCTAAAGCTAGGGTTTAGAAATGTTTAAGTGATGCCTTGAGAGTGCCTCTCAAGTGAGTATTTATACCCTTATTTGGGTTAGATTTTATGTGGCTTAGCCCCCAAGTAACTTGGGCCCAAAGCCATGTTTGGAGCGTTCTAGAGACTTTTAGAAGCTCTTTAAGGTGGCGCCCCCTAGCGGGCTCGTCTAAGGTCTTTCTGGCCTTTATGGAGGGCGCCGAACCCTTCTGGAGGGCGCCAAGCCCTTCTGGAGGGCTTTATGCCCTAAATGAAAGGATTGATAGTCCACATCCCAACAAGCACGAGTCTTGGGACAAGGTGAAGTGATTATCTATGAGGATTTTTATGGTTTGTAGCCCAACGAGCACTAATCTCGTAAAGGCGCGGTGACTGTCTCGGGCCTGTGATGGGTGATAGCCCAACATGCACTAGGCTCAAAGGGGGGAGGCTACTTTACTGTCAAGATCGGTGGTCCATAACCCAACAAGCACGAGTCTTGGGACAAGGCGAAGTGATTAACTGTGTGTCTGATGATGGGCAACACCTACTTACGACGAGGTCATGCATAAAAGGCGCGACCCTTGTGATTCTGACAGATTCGGATCCAATGGCTGGGGTGAGGCGACTTTTCGTTTTGTTGACGTGTTCGCATTTGGGCGATCCTTGAGATTCGTGCCCAATTAATGTATGCTTTTTCGGGTTCCCTAGGAGCCGGTCAGCAGGGAAGGGTTCCTCTGATGATGAGAGATATGGAGAACATGAGTCTTTATCCTGCTGACATGGAGGCTGGTCAGCAGGGAAGGGTTCCTCTGATGATGAGAGATATGAACGTTAACTGCCTCTGCTCACTGGTAATGTTAGATGTTATTGGGAGAAAGCATAATGACGTTGTGCAGAATGAAGGCGAGCTGCAGGACAAGGTTAAGCTGCTGGAGAAAGACTTTGAGGCGGCTAAGGAAGCAAAGGATGTTGCGGTTAAGGAGGCATAAGATTCTTTGACGACAATTGAGAAGTTAACTTCGGAACGAGACTCATTGCGGGCGAGCTCGGAGGAGGATTTGAAGCGAGTTGCCCAACTGGAAGCTGATGTGGAGGAGGCCAAGTTTAAGGCGGCGGAGAGTTTTGACAGGGGCTTCAAACACGCCAAGGATCAAATTTCCCTCTTATTTCTAGATGTTGATCTCAGTGGCTTGGATCCTTTCAAGATTGTGCAAGATGGAGTGCTGGTGGATAAGCCCTAGAAGACATGGGTATAATTTATGATATTGTTGGTGAGTTGTTTAATGACGCCTGTTTTTTGTGTTGTAATTTTAACTACGTGTTTTTGAGAACAAGTAGAATTCGACTTTATTTATGCTTAAATATTTCTTTGGTTGGATATTTACATGTTTGTTTTCTCTGTCGTTTAATTCACATTGATTTGTGTGTGTGGCGTGATCTTCGTGCTGGTGCTCCAGTTTTTGTGAAGTTTTATTAGGTCGCCCGTATATTTTTGTAAAGTTATGCGCGGTTTCTATGAAGTTTTGAAGAAGATTCTTCTCTTGCCCTATCGTTTGTGCGGATTTACAATCATTTGGGTGACCTAGAGCCCTCATGGGGTTAGAAAAATATATTTTGGCGACCTAGAGCCCTCATGGGGTTAGGAAAACGTATTTTGGCCACCTAGAGCCCTCATGGGGTTAGGAAAACGTATTTTGGCGACCTAGATCCCTCGTGGGGTTAGGAAAATAATCGTTGCGAGTTGTAAGAGTCGTTGGGTCGTATGGTTGTAAGAGTCTTTGTAGATACTGCAAAACATAATGTAGAGAGAAACAAAACAATCATCTAAGAAAGTAGGGTGCCTCATTAAAAACCCCTGCCCTTGCAGGGGAAAAGAGTGTTCCCCTATCCCTTTTATTAAATCATGAGAGAAAGTGTTTGTGATAAACATGGTGGCATTAGTTTTGGAGAGAAACTCGCCTTATTAAAAAAGAAAAAAAGGAAAAACCTAAGTAGTAAAACTTCAACTGTAGTAGTGGCGCAGGTTGACTGCGTTCCAGGTACGCGGGACTGGATCTCCATTCAGTTCCTCCAACTTGTAGACTCCGTGTGATAGCTTCTCCCTTACTTTATATGTCCCATCCCAGTTGGGTAACAGTTTACCTATCTTGGTAGGAGCGACAACTTGCTTGAGGACAAGGTCTCCCTCTTTCATTTCTCGTGGGATGACTTTGGAATTGTAGCGGCGGGCCGCTCTTTGTTTGGCGGCGAACTCCTGGATGTGGACGGCTTCTCGAACTTCGTCTATCATGTCCATGCCGCACTGTAAGCCTGTCTCATTAGCTAGTTATTTAACAATAAAAAGAATTTATGAGTTACGAGGGATGAAATTGACGCATGCAACCTGCACAAGAGTGAGGTTAGAAACATAAAATATTGTCCTACCATCTTCGAAAAAATTTTCTCGGTGCCACGTGGGAGTGTCGATCTCAATTGGGAGCATGGCGTCGACGCCGTAAACCATGGTAAATGGCGTCTCTTTGGTAGTGGAGTGTGGCGTTGTGTGGTAAGACCATAGCACCTGTACTTGTGGATACCTTTGTTTTATGCGGTGAGTAAATGTATTTGTCGCATGATCATTTAGAGTAGAATAAAAAATATACAATCTTACCCCATGTAGCTGTTCGGACCAAAGCCCTTTGGCTGCTTCTAGCTTCTTTTTGATACCATTCAGGATGACTTTGTTGGTCGATTCTGCCTGCCCGTTGGCTTAGGGGTGGATGACTGAAACGAACTTCGTTTGGATTCCTAAGTTTTTGCAGAATTCTGCCACTTTGGTGCTGGCGAACGGCGTGCCGTTGTTTGACACAATGTACTTGGGGAGTCCGAAGCGGCAGATAATTTTCTTTCAATAAAAATGTTTCACCCTTTTTGCTGTGATCTTTGCGACGACTTCAGCTTCAATCCATTTGGTGAAGTAGTCCACGCCTACTATAAGAAATTTCAGTTTTCCTGGTGCCAAAGGGAAAGGTCCCACAATATCGATTGCCCATTTGTGGAAAGGCCATGGTGAAAACACAGAGATGAGTTTGCATGTTGGGGTGTGCTTCTTATCTGAGAATCGATGGCATTTGTCACATTTTTTGATGAATTCAGCGCAGTCTTGTAGCATTGTAGGCCAGTAGTAACTTGCACGTAGTAATTTGGCGGCTAGAGCACGTCCGCCTATATGGCTTCCACAGACCCCTTCGTGGACTTTTAAGAGTACTAGCCTAGTTTCCTTCTCACCCAAGCATCATAGCATGGGTGTCGCCCTTCCCATCTTATAAAGTTTCCCAGCAACCATGGTGTATTTGGACACTCTCTTTCTGACCTGTGTCTTTTATTCCTCATTCTTCTATGAAAAGAAGCCAGTTAGGAATTTGATCAGGGGGGTCATCCAGCTTTCTTCTTCCCCTTCGACGGCGTTTACCTCCATTGTGTCTGTGCTTGGTGCTGAGAGGACTTATTGGATCACAATTTTGTTATTGCCTGGTCGCTTGGTGCTGGCGAGCTTTGAGAGTAAATCTTCTCTGGAATTCTGCTTTTTGGGGACGTAAATTGCTTCGAAAAACTTGAAGCAGGTTGCTAAATTCTAAACTTTTGCAAGTATTTGATGAGTTGAGTGTCCTTTGCTTGATATTTTCCGGTAATTTGGCTTGTTACTAGTTGGGAATCACTTTTCGCCCTCAAATTTTCAACGCCCATCTCTTGCGCTAGGGTCATTCCTGCAATGAGTGCTTCATACTCTGCCTGATTATTGCTCGCCTTTAATACGAACCTAAGTGATTGCTCGATGAGGAGGTCGTCGGGGCCTTCCAGTACGATGCCAACTTCACTCCCTTTTAAGTTTGAAGATCCGTCCACAGATAGGAGCCAGACGTGGGGGGCGATGTTTTCTATGGGCGAGGTGAATTCCACCAAGAAATCCGCTAGGACCTGAGACTTAATGCTGCCACAGAGGAGGAACTGGACTTCATATTCGGATAGTTCAATTGCCCAGCCCACCATTCGTCCGGCGAGATCTGGCTTTCCTAGCACCTGTTCGATGGGATAATTTGATTTGACGACAACCTTGTGGCTTTGGAAGTATGGTCGCTGCTTTCTCGCCATTGTGATGACCACTAGGGCCAGGCGTTCTATTTTCTGATATCTCAACTCAACTCCTTTGAACACTTTACTGACGAAGTAGACCAGTTTCTCTCCCTCTTCTGAGTCTTCAACTAAGACGGAGCTCATGGCGTTGTCAGAGATGGATACGTAGAGGAATAAGATTGATCCTTTCTCTGGGCGATGTAACACAGGCGGGCTTGACAGGAAGGTCTTGATTTTTGTGAAGGCATCTTCGCATTCCGGCGTCCATTGGAATTGTTCCTTCTTCTTGATTGAGGTAAAAAAGAGAACAGCTTTGTCACCTACACATGAAAGGAAACGTGATAGTGCTGACAGTCTTCCTGTTTGGCGGAGAAAGTAATCTCGGGCTCTCGCTCTGATGCTGAAGTGGCGCTATCATCAAGAAGCATGACTTGTCTCACGTATCTCTTGCGGGAGGCACTGGACTCGCCCCCACCGGCAAATCCTCAAGATATTGTGTTCAGAGTGTGTCTTTCCTCATTCTTGTCCCCTTCTTGGTTTCTGCTAGGTTCCTCTGGGCGTTGTCGATCCTCCTCACGATTACTCTTCATGTATCCTCTGAGCTTTTCGTTTTGAATCAACTTTACGATTTCGTGTTTCAGGTGGATGCAGTCGTCAGTGTTGTGGCTTTTAATCCAGTGATATTTGCACCATGCGTTCCTATTTGATCCCATCTGTTCTCCTCCTGGTTCTAGGGGGTCGGGAATCGGCTTTGAATGGCAAACGTCCTTCCAGATTCGCTCGCGGTGAGCATTGAGTGGTGTGAAAACTTCGAAAGGACGCTCAGGGCGTTGTCTATCCGGTCATTGCCGCTTGAAAGTTCCTCTATCTCTGGTGGGTGGTGGGTAGTAGTTTTGACGGTTGTCCGTATTACTGACCCTACGCTCCTTTGAGTCTGGTGCCTTCTTTTATGCATTACTTTCTTCTCCTTTGATATATCACTCGACTGTTGACATGATTTCCTCCATTGAGTCTGCAGGCTTTTGTGCGAGTGACTCGTTGAATTGTCCTGCTCGTAATCCGTTTTGAAAGGCTCCCATGAATAACTCTTGGTTAGGGTTGATGACTTTGATGGTAGTGTCGTTGTACCAGGCGAGGTATTCTCTGAGGGACTCATTTTGTCCCTGGCGAACATTGAGTAGGCTGGTAGATGAAACTTTGTAGTGACGACTGGCGGAGAACTGATGCATTATCTTCTGTGTCATGTCTTGGTACCCACGGATCGAGAAACGACGAAGATTCATGTACCACCTGAGGGCGGCGCATGACAGTCATCAGAATGTTGACCGTGGTGATGTGCTCTACAGGATCGCTTTTTCCATCGAAGGATGCGAGTGATGGTGGCTTGAAGTTGTCTAGAACCGGTGCGCCCCAGATTTCGGCTGAGAGTGGTTGATGGTCTAGTTCATCCAAATCGCCTTGTTGGGATTCGTCGCGATCGTTTTATTGCTGTTGAATGGTGTCCATGGATGCCTGGAGAGCTTCGTTGCGATCAATCAACTGTTGGATTTGTTTATGCATGGCTTCCATGACGTCGTGATCGGTCATTGTAGTGATGATGAGTTTGGTGCTTCCAAATTGCAGATTAGGGTTACGATGTGGAAGTTGTGGTTCCAAATCGCAAAAGAGTTTTACGATTCAGAAGTGGTTCCAAATCGCAAAAAGAGAGGTTTACGATCCAGAAACGGCTCCAAATCGCAAAGAGTTTAGATCTAGAGGTGCGGCTAGGTTAGTTTTATCGTAGCCCCACGGTGGGCGCCAACTATACTAGCAGTGAGTACAATATCCAAAGCTAAGGTTTAGAACTGTTTAAGTGATGCCTTGAGAGTGCCTCTCAAGTAGGTATTTATAGCCTTATTTGGGCTAGATTTTCCGTGGCTTAGGCCCCAAGTAACTTGGGCTCAAAATCATGTATGGAGCGTTCTAGAGACTTCTAGAAGCTCTTTAAGGCGGCGCCCCCTAGCGGGCTCGCCTAAGGTCTTTCTGGCCTTTAAGCAACATAAGTCATTTACATGTAAACATTGTATCATTTATTGCCAAAAAAAAATTCAAAATTTAAACAAACCCTAAAACTAAAAAATTTCTAATTTAAGAGGAAAAATGTAACATATAAACATAAAATGTCAATGGTACTTGATTAGAAAAGCTTACTTGTTATTGGAGTGGTGGGTGATTTGAAGTTGAAGAAATTTGAGGTTGGATGATAGGAGTGAGATTTTAGATATTTGAGATGTGAAATGGAGAAACGAGGCACTGACTGAGTTAAAAAAGAACGCAACGTGACTTAAGTCACAGTGACTTTTATCGAGCGTGACTTAAGTCACGCAGGTTATACACCAACGTGAGTTAAGTCACGTATGTTATATCCCAACATGAGTTAACTCATGTTTTGTTTGTGCCAGCAAGCAGAACAGCATAAATGAGTGTTTTCCCTATTTTCATTCATCCATTCCTTCATTCGTCCATTCATTCTTCCATTTTTTATCAATTTAATCAATAATTCAATCATTTATTCCTTCAAAGTCAAAATACACAAATTCATTCAAAGTTATAAAACGTAAAAATAAAACCAAAAATGTACCAAAATGTTATAAAAATGTGCAAAGGTTAAATATATTACATCAAAATCCCCCGAATTGTCATAAAAACATCTAAAAACAAAGACATTATTATAGGTCATTACAAAAATCTCTTTTATTCTTCCCCCTCATCAATTTCAATTTAAATAGGATTGTCATCTGCAGTTCTTGGAACCTAATTTTGGTTGTGGACCAAAATAACATGTCCTTCCACTCCTTCTCATCTTAATGAAATTGTATATTGGCACCTTGACATTGGTTATTTTTGAGATCCTTCGCATTTGATGTCGTTTCATGTCATGGTGGTTTTTGCTTTCTTTTTCAATTGAGTAACATCATATCCAATTTCACCCTCCTTTTTCTGCTGGGTGTAACACTCATACTAAATTTATCTAAAATATTTAGCATACGTATTAAACTTGATACTGGATACATTAAATTTTTCAATACTAATAAGAAACTACTGAATGAATACAAATTTGTTCGTTTTATACAACTGATAAAGTACCACTGATGTGTACATATACAAAAATACTGGCAAAATCCTGAGCTGACACTTGACGAGCAATTGCACTCTACTCAACTTCTTCCTGATAAACTTCATCACGAACCACTCGCTTACCTGAAACTGAAACAAATGGATTGGGATGAGACATAATGTCTCAGTGAGCTCCACCTATCCTAGGCTGTATGACAACCTCGGGGAAACCTATGATTGTCATATTCTAATCTCAACCCATTTCAAAACTAGATTGCTATCTGATAACTTAGTGATCAAGGGGAAACTAGGATCACTATCTGATAACTAACATATTCTCATTGTATTATAATCATCTCTGTAGTTAGAGAGTTAGCGTGAAACAAACAATAATTATCTTGGTTCATTTTACGGAGTGCATCCTAGTGGAGTAACCCCAGAGTATATCTCCCTCATACTGGTGAAAATTCCTATCTGAGACTAACACCGATCTCCTCTTGTCGTCGTGCAGGACTTACATATAAACAATGTCTGTCCACTACTAACGGGAAACCTCGACTCCACTACTAACGGGGAGCCTGAGAATCACATCTAAAGAACGTCTAACCACTACTAAGATAAATATCTAAGTCTTAAGCGGAATGTTACACTGGGCCTCACCCTCCTTTTCGGCCCGTGCACTCTGTGTCATGCTCTCACTGCCTACTCTCAGCCTGTTCGGTCTCTCAGACATATCTACGCAACATAAAACAATGCAAAAAATCAATGATTTTCATAGGGACATTGTGTCATTTCTAACTAATCAACAACAACAATTCACATTGTACCCAAACTACCACATTGTGTCATTTCAATTTTAAACTACCACATTGCACTCAAACTCACTATAATCAACATTAACAATTCAATTTCTAACTAAGTTCATCATTAACATTGCAAAAATAAATAAAAAATCATTGAGACATTTTATCAAACATCTAAAATTCAGCATGAAATCTAACAATTTCTAACTCTAACCTAACTTTAAGTTACCACATTTGAGTCAAACTTACTCTAATCAACATCTAAACAACAATTTTTAACTTAATTCATCATCAACAATAAAAAATTCTAACATGCAAATTCTACCCTAAAAACATAAAATTATGAAATTTCATAAAAAAAAATCTAACTATTAAACAAAAAAAAAATCAATGCCAAATGATCATAATCACTTACTTGATGTTGGGGTAGAATTTGATGTTGCTTTGATCAAAGTCGATGAAAATCGCACTTGGGAGTTCTCAAAATCACACTTGATGTTTTGGAAAAGGTATGGCATAATGGTTGTTGTTCTGTTTCTATACCAGAACGCAACGTGACTTAAGTCACGTTGGTATATACCGAGCGTGACTTAACTCACGTTGGTATATATCGAACATGACTTAAGTCACATAGGAGTATTTTGGAAAGTTTATATGAGAATGAACAATTCTCTTTGTCAGAACAGCAATTTTCCAAGTACATTACTTACATTGAATTCATGTTTATTAAACTCAAGTAATCCTTCTGTACATTCAACTGGGCTCCGAGGACTCCACCACCACCAAGCTCTGCCGTATACTTCTCACATGGCCATCCCAAACATTTTGAAGGCCCTGCTTTAATTCTATGAAAGCAAAATTTTAGACGTCGGAATTGATACATGCAAAAATCTAGACTGCTAAATACACATTAGATGTCACATTTAAGTTTTACATGAGTATTAAAAAAATAATTAATAGTCTTGATTTTAATGGCAAACATGTGTCATTTATTAAAACATTCTAATTAATTATAGTTAGTGGAGTAATTATATAGATGATTGAAATAGAATAAATAAAGGTATGTTTGTGGAAAAAAATAATAAATGTTGTATTGATATTATAAAAGGGATAAATAATTTGAAACAAGAAAAAATAAGAAAAATGAATAAGATGGAGGGAATATGATTTTACCCTCCAGAGTTGTTCAATCATTTTTGCTTCTCTTTTTGTTTTTATTCTTCTTACTCTCACCGTCAGCACATTCGTATTCCATTTGTTGAATGAGATTGTGATATGTTGACTGGTTTATTGGGCTGATGCCAAACCCTTTTAAATCCGCCTCTAGTCTTTCTCCATACACATTGGTTTTCCTTGCAGTAACCTTGATTTTAAACCTTGTCTGATTTTTTGCTTTTTTAGTTAGGTACTGAGAGCTTGGTTTGTCGTAAAGAATGTACACATGATCTGATGGAATAGCCCATGGCCCATCGATGTAGATATCGACACCATCCTTTTCACCCTCGTCATCAATTGTAGCGATGTTCAATTCAATTTTTTGACAAGATTGGTAGTCTTCGGCAAGGATGAAGCAAAAAACAAAGCCCAACAAAGGGAGAGATGAAGTGGAGAGAGATCAATAATCATCATCTTCTTCTTGTGCAGAAATTCCAACCAAAGCCCATGATTGGTTGTCATGTACTCCAACCACTCTGGAACACTACTTCCAGGATACAAATACATTGCTTGATAAGAATCAAAGTTATCTTTGTAATCATCATGTTCCAGTGTTGATAAATGTTGATATGCAAACTTCATTAAATTCATTTGAACATTCAACCCAATATTTATGAGAGAACGTTCATCCAAGTTCCAGCAATTCCAGAATTCAATCCTTTTCTTGTTTTCCTTGAATTGTTCAGCAACTGTTGTAGGGAACAATACCGTCTTCAGTGACTCACATCGAACAAGTAGAGTTTCAAGTGATGAAGGAAACACAGGTAGAGCCAGAAGCTTTGAGCAATCTCGTATGTCTAGTTTTCTTAGTCTTGTAAGATTCTTGATGCTTGAGGGTATGATCTCAATTTTAGTATCTTTTAAAACGAGGGTTTCTAGCTTGCTTTGACATCCAAAAGATGATGGCAGTGCATTGATGGGACAGCTCGATAGATCCAATTGCACAAGCTTGTTAAGGGAGAAAATAGATGGATGGACGCTTCTCAATCCGTAACAGTGACTGGTTATTCAATACCAAAAGATTTGTGGCTTTTGAAAAGTCTGTTAACTCCTTCAGATGGTATGAATATGATAGTATAACTTCTTTTAAATTAACTAGATCCTGCTACCAAAAAAAAATGGTGACATAAAAAATAAGCTTAAGTAATTAATTTATAACTCCTTGAAAAATAAGCTTAAGTAATTAATTTATAACTCCTTGAATTAAGATAACTTTAATCTGACAGACACATTCAATTACCTGCACTCCACACCAAAGCTTTTCCACTCGACTAGCAAACAAGTTCAATATAACAGGATTCTCTGCAGAAAACTTATCCGGCAACGATTCTCTAGGGTATTTTATCCAAAGAAGATATCTTAGATCAGTTGGAAAAGAGTGAAGATACAAATTTCCTATACCAGGAAAATACAAAAATTTCAGGTTGGTCATCTTAGCAAATGCATGAGGGCTTAGCATCAGATTCCAAATAGGTGGCGTTTACAATGGGAAAGCAGAAAGCTTTCCCACCATGGGAAAGTTGCTTTCCCAGGACAGGTGGCGGTTGCATCCGGTTTCCCAAAAAAAAAAACCAAAATTTGTTTAATGTTATCTGTATTTTGCCCAGTTAACTTCCCCATTTACTTGTGAATACACACACTTCTTTCCTGAACACGTACAACATAAACTGAAAAACTAAAAAAAGCCACCACATAACAAATCCACTTATTTTTGTTTAGTTTTTGTTTGCTTTAAAAGCATTAAAATTAAAAGGGAAAGAAGAAAGCTTTGAAACCCAGCAAAACATATATGCAGGTTCTTTTCTCTACCCCCTTCTCCAATAATTCCAGAAATCATTCCACTCAATTTTTAATCAAATCCATATTCTTCATTCAATTCTGGAAATCATTAATCTTCCCCTATTCATTGCCAAAAATCTTCAAAACCTCAATCTCCAAAACCACTACCCACCTTCGTTCCTTCCTGTTGTCAAATTCTGCTATTTTTTTTGTTTCACCCCTTCTTCATTCCTTGTTCTACAAAAAAGAAACATTGTTGATTTATGATTTGGGTGGTCTTTATATGATACCCTTTTCTAGTTTTTAAGGAAAGATTATGTTTTTGGTTCTTGAATCTGATTCGGTTGTATGGTGGTGGTGTTAATGGTGGGTCACGTCCAGATCTAAATCGGTTTCGAGAGAGAGAACGAAGGGGTGTTGAGAGAAAAAAAAACGCAGTGGCGGTGGGTGTGTTTCCGGTGAGAGAGTTTGTAGATGAGGGAGTGGCGACGATTCTGTGATGTCTGGTGAGATTGACGAATTTGTTGTTGTTGTTCCGATTTTTTTGTTGTTCGAAGTGTGAACCAGCGAACGAGAGTGAGAGGGATTCGTTGATCTGAGATTTGTTGAGTGTAAAAAGTGATTGACAGTAGAGGATAATGGTTTAAGGGTGAGAGCATGAAAGGGTTTGGAATTAGGGGATATGAGCACTAAAGTGATAAACTGTGGAACTTGGGGATGAACTTGCATTCAATTTCATTGCTTCAATTTCTGGGTTTGATGAGTTTTTATGGTGAAGATGGAGAAATTTGAGGTTGAAGATGAACATTAATGGATTTGTTATTATTTCATTAAATAGCCAAATGTTAAAATAAATTAATAAAATGTTTTATAATTTTAAATACTAAAAAAATACCAAAAAAAATAAGTTGAATGCCACGTGTGTGCCACATGTTCAAAATGGTACAGTCAGCATGTACCACATTTGCAAAAACCTGCCAAATCAGCAAGAAAGTGGGTCCAGGGACTATTTTAAAAAACAAAAAATTTTGTGGGGATGGATTTCAAAAAAAAATTTACGAGGATCAAAAGTCAAATGCAGTATATTTGCAGGGACCGATCATATATTTTAACCTTTTCACCTCTACCCACTTTCAGCCTAAAGCCTTTTTTAATTTGTTTATAGTACTAACTACGATGCAGGTGGCGGTGGCAGAGATGTTGTTTACGGGATGTAAAAGGAAGATGCAAGGTTAATTGAATATAAAAGGAAGATGCAAGGTCAATTGAATATAAAAGGAAGATGCAAAGTTAATTGAAGAACACATGGTAAATAAATTAAAACCCAACTATATATGACAAGTGTTTTTTTTGTTACCTTATATTAGTGTTATTTTACAAAGAAACAGTTAAAAAGAAATTAGAAAATGTTATGACATGAGTCTATGAAGCACGGATACGTGTACGGATGCGAGTATCACATAAGTATCTAAGACACCCACATCTCATGGGGACGTTGTCCTTCAAACTCAACACCCACATCTAGAAAGATCAGCTTTTAAGTTGTACACTAAGACAATATTTAGACTTGTTAGAATCGTGTTGGAAAGAACTTGTAGGTGTAAGGTAGAAAAGGTATTACAAAATGGTTCCAAATTTAAGTACACTGTGCGTAAGTATCCTAAACAAGATATTGAATGGGTTGTCTCATATTGTCAACATAAACTTGTCTTTGAATGTACAAAAAATTGTTGAGGTTAACCCTAACCCTAACCCTAATTTCCAATGTTCATTGTATTTAGACACAACATTCGAGCAACAAAACTTCACTTTGACAGACGAATGATTATAATAGTAGTTAAGGAAACTCAAGAGACACGGATCAATGAAAGATTTAAAGAACCCTAAGAGAAATCATAAGAGAAACGAATGATTATAAGAGTTAAGGAACCTCAAGAGTTAAGAACACGGATCAATTGGTCGGATTTTCTCGCTCGCGAGCATCCGCGTGCGCGCGTGCACCCGTATTATAAGAGTGACTTAGAAGTTGAATTTTTTCACGATTGTTTGTAGGCATGTTTAGGACATAAAAACAACATCGCCCACAAAAAACGAGAATTTTCCGACAAGGGACGGATTAAATATGAATTTTTTACGCGCCAAAAACTCAAGAACGCGAAACAACAAAACATGCACCTAGAAAACGAATTTTGAGCTGGTTTTTTGCAGACACCTCTATAAAAATACATATAGAGGATCTGCAAAAAACCAGCTCAAAATTCGTTTTCTAGGTGCATGTTTTGTTGTTTCGCGTTCTTGCGTTTTTGGCGCGTAAAAAATTCATATTTAATCCGTCTCTTGTCTGAAAATTCTCGTTTTTTGTGGGCGATGTTGTTTTTATGTCCTAAACATGCCTGCAAAAAATCGTGAAAAAATTCAACCTCTAAGTCACTCTTATAATACGGGCGCGCGCACGCGCGTGAGCGAAAAAATCCGACCAATTGTTTCCAGATCAAGAAAAGAAAAAAATTCCAGATATAAACAAAAATATAAGAGTGTAAAAGAGAAAAGAAAAAATATGGTGCAGACAGTCTATGGTGGTGACAGACGAGAAGATCATTCCTCATGTTGATAGAACAGAATCTGGTCGTTTGGAAAAGATAGAAAAGTTCTCCCAGTCATTTAACATTATGGGGTCCCAATTTTTGTTTCAAATGAAAAACCAAAAAGTTCCAATTTTTGTTTCAAATGAAAAGCCAAAAAGTTACCAAAGGGTAACAAGTCAAAGATCACAACCATTGAAATTTTTTATTATTATATCTAAGGTCAAAAATCACCTTTCCCATGGTGGGAAAGGATTCAAGTGTCCCATGACAAATGCCACCTTCCAAATAGCTGACAAGTCTACACGTATGCTTCTAATAGCATCAGTACCCTGCCATTAATGTAAAAGAAAATCAAAATACTTTTTACCAAAATGACTATTGTTATCTAAAAATGTCATATATGTTTACCTTGTCATTTTTCAATACATCAAAAATGATATCAGGATCACATAATCGACTGCATTTTCTAGGGTCTTCTCTAGATTCTTGGCGAACAACCTCCCGACCCATTTCTTGTAGAATGTCATGCATAGATATAACATTATCTTCAGAAATAGTTATAAGAGCTTTATCTTTCAAGCTTTCTAACCCAACAGCCAGAGAGTTATCACTTTCATAATCTTTCAATAAAAGTTTCATGTAATCCACTTTCAAACTCAACCCGTTGAAGAAACATGCAATATCTAAAAAGTATTTTTGCTCTAAACGATCAAGATCATCATAACTGAGTCTCATTATATCATAAACTTTTTTACTTGGAAGTTTTTTAAGTTCATCAAGCTGACTTTCCCATACTTCCTTAACTTTTCCACAAAGTAAATGAGCCAAAACTTTAAGAACTAATGGAATTCCTTTTGCATATTCGATCACCCTCTTTGATAACTCATAATACTCCATTTCAAGATGACTTTGTTTAAAGGCATTCAAATTGAAAAGCGCAAGTGCTTCACTATGATTCAATACCCCAACCTGATATAGATCATCATCATCAACTTCATTAGCAATAAACTTGCTTATCCCTGGTTGTTACAATTATTCTACTATCAGATCGAAATCAATTAAGAGTTCCAAATAACTTTTCCAGCTGATCTGTATCCTTGACATCATCAAGAATGATAAGAACCTTCATGCGGCCAATCCGTCTCTCAATATCACTGGACAGCCTATTTGGTGTATCAATGTTCACATCTTCGGCCAATAGTTTAGAAAAAAGGTTTTTTTTTCAAAGATTCCATTCCATGTTGTCGCGGTGATTTTTGGATATCAAGCTATTAATTAGCGTTGACTCGCAATTTTAAGATTCACCACCGATCTTTTATTTTTCCGAGGAAAAGGGAAAAAGTTCGAAAAACCCTAATTTTTTAGAGATCAAAGGTCTGGGGGTTGGTTACGCAAAGGGAAGGTATTAGCACCATAAACGTCTATAGTACTCTATAGTAACCTCTTGTTTTTATTTATCTTTATGCTAAATTGATTATTTGTTTGTAAATAAATGCTTAAGTGTAATAAGATTAAAGTGATGAGTTAAAAAGAAAAGAAAATGTTTTTGTTATTTTGTTGATTTGGAAAGGCAAAGTCTTTTGCCTACATACCCGAATGGGATCAAAATCATGTAGTTCGGGGTAAAAAGCCGAGTGATTGATTTTGATTGATTTTAGAGTTTTGAAAAAAAAGTTTTGAGAAAGGTAAGAGGTCGTAAAGGCATAGAAAAAATAAAAGGAAGTGAGTTGATTGATTTTAAATTGAAGAAAAAAAGTTTGATTGATTAAAGATTGATTAAAATTTGATTAAGAAAGAAAGGATAAAAATTGACTTTTTTTTTTTAGATTTTTGATTAATTCCTAAGGTCCAGAGACTAAGTTATGCTGAGATAAGTCCAAACGCGCCGGATCCCTCAAAATGACGTTGGATCAAGTGAGGGTCCTTTTCCTCGGATACGGTCATTATTACATTATCGTCCTCGACATAAAGCATGAAAAATAAGTGTGGTGTCGGTGCATATTCTCATTTATATTTTTACATTGGACCTAGATACATTCTAATGGAAATAAAATAAAATGACAAAAATAATAATAAAAATTAAATTGCAAATGCATTAAAGTAAATATGCTAAAAAGAAATAAAAGAAATGCATGAAATGCAAAACAATAAATAAATATGATGCATAAAATAAAATAAGGAAAATAAAAATGCAGGACATAAAATAAATATGATGCTGAAAATAAAATAAAAAGGAAATAAAAATGCAAGACATAAAATAAACATGATGCTAAAAATAAAAATAAAAATATGCAAGACATAAAATAAATATGATGCATAAAATAAAAAATAAAATGCAAGACATAAAATAAATATGGTGCTGAAAATAAAATGTAAGGCATAAAATAAATATGGTGCTGGAAAATAAAAAAAGGAAAAATAAAAAATGCAAGACATAAAAAAAAATAAAAAAAAATGGTGCATAAAATAAATAAAGGGAAATAAAAATGCATGAAATGCAAGACAAGAAATAAATATGTTGCATAAAATAAATAAAGAAAATAAAAATGCATGAAATGCAAGGCAATAAAATAAATATGTTGCGTAAAATAAAAAAGGAAATAAAAATGCATGAAATGCAAGACGAGAAATAAATATGTTGCATAAAATAAAAAAAAGGAAATAAAAATGCATGAAATGCAAGACAAGAAATAAATATGTTGCATAAAATAAATAAAGGAAATAAAAATGCATGAAATGCAAGACAAGGAATAAATATGTTGCATAAAATAAAAAAAGAAAAATGCATGATATGTTGGGCATTAAATAAAAGCATGAAAATACATAATGAAAATAAACTAAAAATGAATAAAAAAGACATTAAAAATAAACTAAGGTTATAAAGAAAAATGGCAAAAAAAATAAAAAAAGGAAAGCAAAAAAAAAACATTAAAAACAAAAGCAAACAAAACAAAAAAAAATGATAATAGAATAAAATAAAATGTGTGGGGCCCGCGGTCAAAGGGAGGAAGAAGTCAACTTCTTCTTCCTCCTCAAGAAACCAGCCGTGCAGCAGCAACAACATCAACAGTGGAGAAAAATTCAACAACTCAAAAACTCAAACAGACCTCAAAAATCACAAATGAATATACCATCTTGCTCGATTTTTCGCACTGATCACGAATCTTTGTTTAGATTTCACAGTAGAGGCTTGTGTTAAAAAAAAAACGTAAACAACAACTTCAAATTCAAAAATGCAAAAACGCAAATTAAGCAATTCTAAGTGAATCTAAACATTGTAAAAGCTTCACCACACTTCCAGGAACACAAATCAATCAGAATCTACCTTGTTTAAGCTTTGAAAATGGTCCAACTCACTAACACTTTTTCTTGAAAAATTGTGGATTTAATTTCACGATTTTGGGTGGTTTTTCTTGAGTTTTTGAGTGTTTTTGGTTTGTTGGAAGTGTTTATGAACTTTTGATGGAAGAATGGTGGAGTTTCATGAAGAAATGAAGATTTTGGAATTTTTGATGAAAATGGTGATTTTTCTCTACTCAATTTTCGGCCCCCTTCGTCACTGATTTTGTTGGGTACTTATAGAGGGATAAACTTGGTCAGCAAGGGTGCAAAATTAGGTTAAGTGGGGAGTAAGAAAGGGCAGTTTGAAATTTTTGCAAAAAATGAGTTTTTTGATACTTTTTTTGATGATTTTTTGTGGTGAGTGATGATGTGTTGGGTAATGATGAGGTGTTACGTGTGAGGATGATTTTAGATGCACAAATTGTGGGGAAAGAAATGAATAGGAGTGAAATGTGCATTTTGGGTGAATTTGTCAAAGTTTAGTGTTTGTTTTTTAAACTTTGATTCTTGATGATTTTGAAAATAATAAAAAAAATGGTGTGAAATTGTGATTTTTGTGATTAGAAATGTAATAGGAATGAAAGGAAATAAAATTGGAATGTTTGGTGTGAAAACATATATTTTGAAAGAAAATTTGACTTTTGGTTAACTGTTGACTTTGGTCAAAGGTTGACTTCGGAAAAACAAAAATGAGGTATTTTAAATACTTCCCTGCCGAAATTTCGTCTGAAACGACGAAAATTTCTGGCTTAAAAGACAAGAGAAATGAATTGAACACGGGTCAAAAATGGGGTATGACAGTTAACATTTCACTCACCTTTGCTAAAAAGCAACAACCGTCATATTCGGAATGATTTCGGCTAAATATTTCTTCTGCAATAGTTGTCTTGCCAATACCTCCCATACCCCAAATTCCAATGACACGGACCTTCTTTGACTCTTTTTGTAACAATAATTCCAAATGTGAAATTGATTTGTCAATTCCAACAAGTCCTATTGAGCTTACTGGATGCTTACTCAAACTCATCAACACATGTTTGATGATTTCTTCAAGCAACTCAGCGTCATTTCTATACATCAAAGAGTGAAAGATGAATGAAATTAAATAGATGTACCCAGAAGTCTTAGTATAGTGTCATTTTTATATATCATTTGCAAATTATAATATACTATCAAGTTGTATTAATGGGGTCTAATTTAACCACTAAATTAAATAAACCAGCGAAAAATGCCTTGTTTGATCTAATCCCTCTACGAAAAAGCTGCAGCATTAACTGGTATATATGGAAGTAAAACTAATTACTAATTAAGCAGGCATTCATGTAAAACATACATAGAAAATAAAGGTTATGTGTTTTTATGAATTAACCAATATGCATATGTTGAGATGCATAATATATATGGGTGGAAAGAACTAACCGAAAACTTGATGATGTAATTCCAGACAAATTACAAGATATTTTCAAAGCACGTTTCCATATCAGCACCTTAGACGAATTATACCTTTTTTCAAGTTCAGAAAAAGCATTTTCATAACTCTTCTTTTGATGTCGTACATCTGTAGGATCTACCCTGTAGAAAACAGGTATTACTATCTGTCCATATTCTCTTTGCACTCAATTATTTTCACAAGTTCTTCTAAACACCAATGTGAAGAAGCAAAGTTTTCTGAGAATATGATCAATGAAATGAATGATCCTTTTAACTGGTGCTTTGAAACTCTCTGGAGAAACAAAAAATGCAATAACAACCTTAAAAAAGAATTTAGGAAGAAAAGTGAAGGAATAAAAGAACATTAATGAAGCATATGTTCGGATGTTCCTTTGATTTTGTGCTGCCATTTTTTATTTTATAGATAAAAAACAGACCACTTTAATTAATGGTATCAAATTATTTTCACACTTGAATCTGATCTGCATGTCAATGCATAGAATCAAATTTATAAAACAGAGAAAATAAAGAAACTGTTTAATTTTACAAAACAATCATTTTCCTCAATGTAAAACCAAGAGTGAGTTTGAAAAGCAAAAACAATCTTAAACATCAATTTTAACCAAGACTGACATATAAGCATGAAATTACTGACCTTAAATGCTTTGGCTGTTAGAGATCTGATTCAACTTTATCTCATATATGGAAGAAGCAATATCATTTTACTGACCTTACGGTTTAAAGTCGGAACTCATATACTATTACATATTCACACTCCGACAAAGCATTGAATAGGACTGGGAAACGTTTACTAGCCAAGCAGTATACATGTTGGAATTATCTATATGAACCATGTCACATATTCCTTTAAAATGATAATAATAATAATAACTTCTTTTTCAATAATGGTGGCTGAATTAATGACTAGCTCTCAAGTCTACTAGTCTACTAAGTCTAAAACTTCCTTCTCATCTTTCTGAGAAACTTCTTTTGAATTTTCTATGACCGTGTGGACCACTCATTCAATAATGCTCTCTCTAATCTTTTTTTATAAGAGACAAATAGATCAATAAATATCATTCAAACACCTCTCATTATCAATCCTCTTCCATGTAGTTTCTAGGCAATTTCTTGATGCATATTATTATTCTTTTTTTTAAAAAACCAAATAATATGGTTGTTCCATATTGGATTTTGGCCCATAACAACGACCCAAAAAACATGGCCCAGTAACCCAATCCTCCTCTCTTCAAGGACCCGCAAAGGAGCACCTACGCGCCATACCGCATAGGATCACACTCCCATAGAGCATTGGATTCTGTATCTGGATTTTATATGGAGTGGAATGGACAGTGAGAGGAGTGATATTCATCTCCCCAAACTCATGGAATTCATTGGTATTTCCCAATGCAATGAGCTTAATTGCAGCTGGGATGTCAATGTTGATGTAAATCTTTGTTAATCTCATTTAATTAAGACATACATCACCTATATATTATTGTTTAGTGTAAGAAAATTACAACGACAATAAAT